>JACCPG010000395.1:0-45584 GCA_016069955.1 Drepana arcuata | reverse complement strand
TTTTAACATACTGCATATGCCCCGTAGTAACAAATTCCATTATCTAATCAATGAAATCTGTGTCTGTTGGTGTCTGTTTGGTGTCTGCTTGTAATATTAAAATAAGAAGCCGTGGTGGCCGAGTGGTTCGAGCAGTTGCCTGCGACGCAAAGGTCGCAAGTTCGAATCCCGACTGTACCAATGAGTTTTTTCTGAACTTAAGTACAGTGATTAGTCACACCACGAGCTTTACGGTGAAGGAAAACATCGAGAGGAAACCTGCATACGACTGAGAAGAAATTCAAAGGCGTATGTCTAATCGTGCTTGAGTAACGGCGATGGACTCGCCATCTGTCACGTTGGCACCTAATATACCTCTGGCGGAAAGTGGGTGTGTGGGTATTACCTGTACACCTCTGCCTACCCCTTCGGGGACCCTTGTGGGGAGGCGTGAGGATATAATATTATTATTTATTATATTATTATCATCTGCCAGTGAAAGTCCCGTTAAAATCGGTCGAGCCGTTTAACGGGGAATGAGTGAAGAAGAAAATGATTTGAATATCAACCTCTTGCTAAGCTTTTTCAAACAATTTAAATCGAAGGTACTGAAATATTTTCACCCTTAAACATCTAATTTAAACCTCATATGGAATTAATAAGAAGTAAAATCAAAATATATTTAATTAGTTAAGAGTTGTGAGGAAGAGTGGCCGTGGTGGCCGAGAGGTTCGAGCAGTTGCCTGCGACACAAAGATCGCAAGTTCGAATCCCGACTGTACCAATGAGTTTTTCTAAACTTAAATACAGTGATTAGTCACACCACGAGTTTTACGGTGAAGGAAAACATAAAGAGGAAACCTACATACGTCTGAGAAGATATTCAAAGGCGTATGTATGGTCGTGATGGAGAAACGGCGATGGACTCGCCATCTGTCACGTTGGCACCTAATATACCTCTGGCGGAAAGTGGGTGTGTGGGTATTACCTATACACCTCTGCCTACCCCTTGGGGGCCCTTGTGGGAAGGCGTGAGGATATTTATTTATTTATATTTTTAGAGTTGTGTATACCTATAATTGGTTCATATATTAGACCTATTTATGTGGCAACGTTTATTATTCGTTTTTTTTATATATGCACTGTTGGTGTACCTTAATAAATAAATAAATAAGCTCGCTCAACCAGTAGTACGCTATGAATATAACGGTTTGGCTATATCTGTTCTTTAAGTTAAGTTTCTCAAAATCAAAAATCAAAATCTTTTTATTTCACATAGGCCCAGTAGGGCACTTATAAAACGTCGAAAAAGAAGCATGATTCTATATGATGAATTAATGAAAACATAAATATATACTTGCATATATTACAGGTTACATATATAACGCCGTTTCCGAAAAAAGACAAGACACCGAACCTCCGTGAAATTGACGTGAGTGCAAATATGAAGTTTATGGAAGGTAAATAACATATTTATTATGTACATTAGCCGCAGACGCCTTGAAGGCTAGGCAAATGTTGCAGCTGTAACAATTGCGAGATTTTATACAAACATTACAAAGATTATCCAAGCTGCGAGCTTTACGGTGAGAAAAACATTGTGAGAAAAGTTGCAAGGGAAAAATATTAAAGGCATACTAGGTTTCTGGATGAAGAGGATGTTGATGCGCTTATCTAACTTAAGCTTTTGGGACCCTTTTGAGAAGCCGTGAAGATATAAGATATATTCATTTCCCTTCGTATCTTTGACATTACTACCCATATATACTAGCCTAAATAATAAAAGATAATTTGTGTCTATCTGTAATGTCATATAAAACTAAATGTTCAGTAGTATTTGAAAAATCTCTCCCTGAAGGGATAGGTGTTGTCTAGGGGTTAGAAATGTTTTTGTACTTTTAATGACTGCACACAGGGTAAAGCGCCAGACTCATAAACGCATTTTTTTTTCAGAAAATGACATTATGAGTTTAAAATCGTTGATGGACGCAAAATTTGACATGAATCAAGCTTTCATGATGTATTTCTCATTTACCCTGTCACAAGCTACAATGGAGAATGTAAACGTATTGGCTCTCATCAATGACGACACTGCAACATTCGATCTCGTTATAGTGGAATGGATGTTCATCGAATTATATGCTTCGTAAGATATACATTTTTATTACGAAGCTTATGGTATGCAGCCTTTAGGCGTAAGCAAAATCTCGCGCAATATAAGCATGTAAGGAGTTTTTTGGAGTTGTCCCCTTTTCTGACATCCCGTTACGTTTTGGGCGTACTCACCGCAGGAGAAATTTACCTGAGAGTAGTGCCATTTGGCTGAAATTTATTATAAGAAAGAAATTATCCTAGTCAGGCTACTCCATTGAATTATTATGGCTTATGAATAGGAGATCCGTTGTGCCCAACCCTGTTTGCATAAAAAGAGGTTTTTGCATTAATTCTTATTTGCATATATGGCATCTATAGATGTTAGGATAGGACCTTTGAAGAGCATTTCATTTCAATTTCGATAAATTGTATGTAACAAACATATAGATCCTTAGTTCATTAAATAGTTCTCTGACAAATATTGATTTTAATCTAAACTTTTCACACGAAGTGGACTATCCTACTCTATCTATATACTAACTATATATATACTAACAGTTGTTACATTAGAACACGCGAATATAACATATAACAAAGCGCAACATATAACAAAGAACGTCATACTTACGTTTAAAATATCTTATATGTAGTTAGAACCTAAAGGAAATAATAATTATTTAAACAAAACAATAACACAACGACATCGAATCCGCGCCCACAGATGATTATTACCATCGTACAATTTGGCGAGACTAGTATATATAATGCTATGTTTCTTTCGCAGGTTTTCAGCTGCCTTCAACTGCCCATTCATTTGGTCTTCATCAACGGAGCCTCATTGGCAGGTCTTCAGTCTAATTGATGAAAACTCGAACCCCGCGTATACTTCTGACATCATGTCGTCCTCTGTGCCTCCCTTCACATTCGTTCAACGTGTGCAGGGGCTTTGGTCCCAGGTTTTCGCTACGACCGTGAAATAGTGAGTTTCTTAATCATTTATGGAGAGGCAAAAATTTACCACATGGCACTTGAGTGTTGTTGATCTTGAAGGAATATTCGGACATCCTGTTCCAAGGTATGAAGATGAATTTCCTGTCAAAAATATCAGAGTTGGAACATTGAGCGATAGGAAATATGAATTTATAAAATCGATTACCTATACTAATAGAAGACAAAGCGAAAGAGGTAAGCCTAGAGAGAACTGGCGCTCCACTCTCTCTGTGGCTTTAAGTTTTGTAGTTTAGAGCTCTGACTTCTCTTTCGTTTTGGGACTCTGATTCGTCAGAAAATGTCAAAAAATAAAAGAAATTATAGGCTAAGCACATTTTTCCATTTAAGTTTTATAAGCTACATGGAGAATGGAGTATACGAAAAGATCATAGCACCAGCTATTCGGAAGAGGGGCAGACCAGTGCCCGATTTCAATGAAGTTAAGTACAACGGATCCATGGTGCTGGCCAACGCCCACGTGTCACTTGGAGGAGCAGTCAGGCTGCCTCAAGGGTTCAAGTCTATCGGTGGATACCACATCGATAGGAATGTGAAGCCTTTGCCAGAGGTATGTAGGTCTTACTTTCCCTTGTCTTTTTTATATTCTGAGTTTTTTGAAATTTTATGTTGGTAACACGAAGTCTCCTTAAGCATCACTGCAGCTTTTCATGCTACAAAAAAGCTATTTGGTAGGCTTGTAACAAATTCAAGTAAGATGATTCAATTCTCTATTGCCATTCTACTTATATGTAAAACATATTCATATTAAGGTATATTATGGACCCTGTGGGGCACAGAAACTTTAGAGAGGTGCAGAAATTATAAAGAAGGGAAATAATTGAATGACTAACTTCGAGTATTTTTACCTTCTCTATCTAATTATTTGCTGTATAACTAGCCAGTATTTTTCAGAATCTCAAGAAAATTATGGACGACGCAAAGCACGGAGTTATTTACTTCAGCATGGGTTCTAATTTAAAGAGTAAAGATATGCCTAATGAACTCAAAAAGGATTTACTCAAGATGTTTAGCGGTCTGAAGCAGACAGTGCTCTGGAAGTTTGAAGAAGTACTCGAAGGTCTACCCAAGAACGTGCATATTTTGCAGTGGGCACCACAGCCAAGTATTTTAGGTAATTAAGGACTTTTGGCCTTTATTTAAATTTGAACAAAATTGAACAAATTTGAGGTAGGGGAGTGAACCAAGTCTTTGAGTTTGAATCATTGGTCCCGATCGAAGGCATACAACTATACGAACAGTTAGATTACAATTTAATCTTGTACACTTTATATTTGCCAAGAGATTAACAATTAATTATTTATAAAGAAGAAAAAGAGCTTTGTGTAAATTTTATTTGAACGTTAGCAATTTGTGATTTCCCATTCCACCAATTTAATTATAAAGATAACAACTGTCACAAGTGTACGGAAAAATCGGTGTCATTAAACGTTTTTTATTCTAGCTCACCCCAATTGCATACTTTTCATCACCCACGGAGGATATCTGTCTACCAACGAAGCAGTTCATTACGGAGTGCCCACCATAGGCATTCCAGTTTTTGGAGATCAGTTTTTGAACGTCAAAAGAGCCGTTAATAAGGGTTTCACAATTCAAGTAGATCTATCTTATACGATGGCTGAAGAAGTAAAAGCTGCAATTGACGAGATTCTAAGCAATCCAAAGTAGGTATTCGTTTTTTTATCGATACAGCCAATTAAACACTTTATATATGAATGACAATGTATTGCCAACCGATTAGTAATGTTATGCAGATGAAAATTCTAATTTACCATTTATGACGATCGTGAGTGTTCTGTCAGGGCCTCCAGAGAGTATCATTACCCCAAAAAGGTTTAGCCCATGATCACGGAGTGTGTTTTTGGGGTTGCCAAGGTCTGATGGACATGGAAGTCTATGAATGTTTTTGTAGCAGCTTAAATATATCAATTATTAAGTTACCTGTGTTTGCTTCATATTTTTTGATATTTTGAATTTTAATTCATAGTGCCGTATATTTCTATCGATTTGTTGATAAAGTCCACTCTAATTAAGCCAAACAATCTATCAAATATATTTAAAAAATGCCCTTATTTATGAACAGATACACAACAAAAGTAAAGGAGCTGTCGACGGTATACCACGACCGTCCAGTCCCCCCTGGCGTGGAGCTGGTGCACTGGGTGGAGCACGTCATACGCACACGAGGCGCGCCGCATCTGCGCTCCCCCGCGCTCATGGTGCCCTGGTACCAGAAGATGTATCTCGATTTACTCGCTGTAGTATTAGTTGTACTAACAGTAGTCGTAAAGGTTGTAAAAGTATGGTGCTGCTCAAAAAAGAAAGAGAGTAAAGTAACTGATAGTAAAAAGAAGAGATAAACGACCTTAAATGTACATCCTAATTGTAATAATAGATCCTAAGCTGAAGGAATGACATTTCGTATCATTGTTCCTCGTTAATTAAACTATTCGTTTTTTATACAGTACAGGTTATATATGTCATTAAATTGTTTTTCTAGCCATTGTTTTCTTTAACGTTTCAGTATTTTTATCGCGTACCTATATACAAAACGTATAATCGCTTTCTAGTTGTACATACTGTTTTATACTTAGGTATTAAAGTTACAATTTAAACTTAAATATAATGTTCAATGTTACAATCCTATTAGTGATTCTCCAAAATACAATTACTTATTATTATTTACCGAGTTTTTCTGAACTTAAGTACAGTGACTAGACATATCACGAGCTTTACGGTGAATGAAAAACATCAAGTGAAAACTTACATTTGTCTAAGAAGCAATTCAAAGGCGTATTTATAGTCATGCTTGAGTAACGGAGATGGACTCGCCATTTGCCATCGCCATCATTAAAATTTAGGTGCTACGTTGGCACCTAAATGTTGAATGTTGCCGAAACAGATATAAAATACGAAAGTGTTTGCAATAAGAGGAAGACCAACTACCCAAATTACATCGAGAGATCACAAAGAGAGTCTGTCTGGAGAGAACTGGCGCTATTCTCTCTCTCTACCTGCTCGCCTTTAGGGAATCGACGTGCTGATATGTATGTATATAATAAAAGAATTGCTGTTTATCCTACGCCAACTCGCATCCAGCTGACACAGGATCACGGACGTATGCACTGTAACCATGCCTTTATTGTGCAACGAAGGAATCGTTGGATCTGCAATACAAAAGGCCTGAGGCAGGTGACCCGCTAAATCACTTAAATTCTCATTTTTATTTTCTAGTCCTCATGCGTCGGAACACGTAATTTGCTTCATAATATCAGAACAGATAACTTATTTGCTTATAAATTCCGTATAACACAGGTGTACAGGGACTTGTAATTAGTATATGGTTGCATTTGGACACATGTCATATTGCATCATTAACGTTATCGCTCTTCTACAGAGTATTTTGATAATTGCAGATTAAACCTAAGTATAATTCCTTTTTATCGTTGTTTGTCGTATTAATAATGTTATCTAAAGATATGAGGTAATTTATGTATGACTTGATTTATCACTTTCATTGTTGTGCCAGCGTTGACCTGCGTTACATATAAGGCTCAGTGTTCTACCAAACTTGCTGGCGTGGGTAAGAATACATTCAATTAATCCCGATGGTATAAGTAAAGGTATTCCGTATTCATACACCCACTTTTCTCAGACAGACAGATGACGAGCACGTGTTCGACTGTCTTTTCAAATTCAGGCAGATTTTGCCAAGTTGTTTCCCTTTACCGTAAACACTCACAGAAAGCTCATTGCTCAGTCTAAGAGGTCTGAACAATAATTTTGCTGGTGACTATCCAATCCCCGAGCGCATTTTTTTTACAATATTTAATCGAGTCGAGTGATAATAATATTATGATAATACATAACTTTATTTCTATATACAGCATGCATTTAAAAAATGAGGCAAACAATCCCGTGTTTGCTAGTACTACTCGTGTTAACATCATGTTTGTCAGAGGCCTACAAGATACTGGTAGTGTTTCCTGCGCCCGGAAAGAGTCACGGTATTTTGGGAGATGGTTACGTTAATTTATTATTGAAAGCGGGACATGAGGTTCGTATATATTTTAGAATTGAATAACAAAATCATGTATGTTGTTTATCATTGAGAAATAGTGGCGACCACAGACAAAACCAGCCATATAGTAAGCGGTTACCAAGTATAAATAGTGCGTTGCCGACACTGCACAATCTCTTCACTGCAATCTGTACTTTCTAGAAAATAAACAAGTAAAGAAAAAAGTTACGAATTAGAATAAAGTAATAGCCATATGTATCTTTTACTATTCTTTTTTACGGATTTTGGATCTTACAATTTTACACTTTTTGCACGGTAATTTTTTTTTATTCGCAGATTACATATGTTACGCCGTTTCCCAAAAATAGCAATGTTTCAAATCTCCGTGAAATTGACGTCAGTGAAAATTTGAAAGTTTTGGAAGGTAAATAAAGTGTTCTTATACTGGAGCAAAATTTTTTACCACTGGCCAATAACTGTAATTATTTGTGTGTACGTGAACTTTGAGTCCGTTATTCCCAAAAAAAGATTGCTACGAGTGGTATATTCAATCAAGTTTAAAACAACGATTCCACCTTGGACCATTTGATCAATTTGATCAATCAAGTTGGTCATATGAAGAAGGAATGTGGATGAACTAAAGAGATCTGGCTCAATGTGGATGAACTAAACTACTTAAGAGATATGGCGCTCTTTACCTTATTCTTGTGGCATTAGATTATAGATATTTCAAAGGAAACTTGTCTAGTGTAGAGTTTTATATATCCTCACGCCTTCCCACAAAGGTCCCCGAGAGTTTTAACGTGTTGAAAATTGGCTTCTGACGTTTACACTATAATGGAAGTGAAATTTGAGTGTCATTTTACCTCTGCAAATTAGACTTATAAAATTAATAATAATAATGTTTACAGATATGAAAAAAAGGATGAACTTAAAATCGTTGATGGACATGAAGTTCGACATGAGCAATCAAGTGCTCATGCTGTATTTCGTAATGACAATGACCCGAACGACATTGGAGAATGAAAACGTGATGGCTCTCATAAATGACGTTGATGCAGAATTCGATCTCGTCATAGTCGAGTGGATGTTCAGCGACTTATACTCATCGTAAGAGTTTGTTTCAAATTTACTAAAATCAGAATTATCAGAAAGCAATGTTAATAGTTTTATTGGCAGCATGCGCCATAGTGCAAGTGTCCATCTGATAGCTTACCATCAGTTGCAGTAACAACACTGGATGCTTGTTTGTCACCCTTATCGTATATAAAAAGTCATGATTATACCTTTAAGGTTTAGGTCATAATATTTTCGTAAGCATTTATCGTTCACATTTTACCTAATTTAGGATAAGCTTAATTTATCCTTAATATCTATTTGGAAGCTAAGGGTTATTTAGTTTATTCTAACAAATAACCTATTGGTATTGTTTCGTAATTACACGAGCGTCTGACTTTCTTAGATGTTTCGCTATTTCCTTAAGTTAAGTTAAGCATTATCTTATTATATTCCGCAGGTTTGCAGCGGTGTTCAACTGTCCATATATTTGGTCTTCGTCAATGGAGCCTCATTGGCTGATCCTAGGCCTAATTGACGAATACCCAAATCCGGCATACACTCCTGACATTACGTCTTCCAATACACCTCCGTTCACTTTCATTCAACGTGCTCAGGAGCTTTGGACCCAGCTTTTGGTGAAAACCGTCAAAATGTTCGTGTGTTACACATATATTTAATAACTTTTTCGTTTCTTATTATTTCAAACGCTTATATTTTTCTTGATTAATATATTGTTACGAGCTGGGGTTCGGGATAATCTAATGATAGCCGGTGGTTACCCTTAACGACACTTTATTCTGTACACAATATATTCCCGGAAACTTGTACAATAAATCCGTACACTTCGCTACAATTCTATTCACTATAACACTGATCACTATAACACAGTACTAGTAAAACACAGTAAACCCTAGGCACTGAAACACTTCTACTCTGTGGACACTACAACACAGAAACAGTAGAACACAGTAAACACTAGACACTGAAATACTTCACTAATACTGTAACACTCACTAAGTCACTGATAAACCACTTGTGATCACACTGAACTTGCACTGAACTAACTGAAAACTGACTAACTAAACTGACTTACTAACTAACTCAACTCACTCACTAAACTAACTGACCGTGCCCATCGGATACCGCCTTATATATGGCACTGGTACGACATACTAGATATCGGTGGAAGGCTCTAGACTGCCATTAAGATGTTCGTAGAATTGCCGTGCGAAGTATCTAACGTATTGAATCTATTTATTTAAGATTCATAAGCTACATGGAGAATGGAGTATACGAGAAGCTTATAGCACCAGCTATAAGAAAGAGGGGCAGACCAGTGCCAGATTTCTATGAAGTCAAGTACAACGGATCCATGGTGCTGGCAAACGCCCACGTGTCACTTGGAGGAGCAGTCAGGCTGCCTCAAGGGTTCAAGTCTATCGGTGGATATCACATCGACAGGGATGTGAAACCTTTACCAGAGGTATGTAAGCACTTGAAATTGGTAACATCTTGTGAAGCAAAAGTTGATTGCACCCAGTCTGTAGAAGTTACCCACACGCCATTTTTCTCTTAACAATTTTAGCTTGCCACCCTAAGAGCTATAACATAGATTGAGAGCCGTATCTTTTTACTAGCAACAAAGGGAAGGAATAGCCTTCCGTCATAGTGTCTGTTCTCTCAACGAAGAATTACTTTGTTTTAGGACCTCAAGAAAATCATGGACAATGCAAAGCACGGTGTAATATACTTCAGCATGGGTTCCAACTTGAAGAGTAAGGACATGCCGGAGGAACTCAAGAAGGATTTCCTCAAGATGTTTAGCAGCTTGAAACAGACGGTACTCTGGAAGTTTGAAAATGTTCTTGATGATTTACCCAAGAACGTGCACATCTTGCAATGGGCGCCACAGCAGAGTATTTTGGGTAATAGTTTAGGTAGTTTGGGTAGTTTTAAACGTTGAATGGATTGTGGGATTGAATATAATAGCTAATAGGAAGTTTATGAATTTGAAACTATTTCTTTTTTAGAAATCACCGTTTTAGCGTCCATATATTATTGAACCTAAAAGCCAAACTAGAATTTATATCATCCTAGATTAAAATGCTGATGAATGTGGACGAAACTAAAGAATACCGCGTAAGTCAAGAGAGAACATGTGCTCTATACCCTCTGCCTACCCCGTTAGGGACTCGGCGTGATGATGTGATGATGATTTTTTTTATTCCAGCTCACCCCAACTGCAAGCTGTTCATCACCCACGGAGGCTACCTGTCAACCAATGAGGCAGTTCATTTCGGAGTCCCCACCATAGGTATCCCTGTTTATGGAGATCAGTTCACAAACATCAAAAGAGCTGTTAAGAAGGGTTACACAGTTAAAGTGGATCTATCGTACACTATGACTGAAGACATAAAGAAGGCCATTGACGAGGTTCTTAGTAATCCAAAGTAAGTATTTTTTACAAAATCATGACCAGTCTGTTTGCTTTTAGGATATGCGATACACTTGCTTGTATATTTTGAAATCGTAACCATTTCAATAATCGAATACGTATGTTATCAATCTCTATATATCTCAGGACTCTGTCATTCCATTTGTTCATCTTTGATGAGCGGTACTGGTCTGTTGTCCTTTGAAACTATGACTTCTGGGCGCTAAGCACATGTAGCTGAGAACTACCAACTATGCAAGGGTTCCTTTAGAAGCCAGCGCTCTTTAAATATACTGTTTCTTCAGAGTCATCTAGCAGGTGTTACGTTAGATCAATGTTTGTGATAAGGTCAGAGAGATTACGAAAACTAACAAACATGTTCAATATAATAATTATATAATATATCCTCACGCCTTCCCACAAGGGTCCCCGGAGGGGTAGGCAGAGGTGTATAGGTAATACCCACACACCCACTTTCCGCCAGAGGTACCTATATTAGCTGCCAACGTGACAGATGGCGAGTCCATCGCCGTTACTCCAGCACGACTATAAATACGCCTTTGAATTTCTTCTCAGACGTATCCTCTCGATGTTTTCCTTCACCGTTTAGCTCGTGGTGTGACTAATCACTGTATTTCAGTTCAGAAAAACTCATTGGTACAGTCGGGATTCGAACTTGCGACCTTTGCGTCGCAGGCAACTGCTCGAACCACTCGGCCACCACGGCTCCTCAATGTTAAATATGGTTAGTGAATATGTGAATGTTTACGTGACTCTGAACTACGAGTATAGTTATATACCCACTGTCGGCTCGATGTGGTATTTGGATATTGTTACATACCACGCTTAATAAGGTGAACCAATCCGAAAGAGTTTTAAATATACCCTTATTTATGAACAGATACACAACAAAAGTAAAGGAGCTGTCGACGGTATACCACGACCGTCCAGTCCCCCCTGGCGTGGAGCTGGTGCACTGGGTGGAGCACGTCATACGCACACGAGGCGCGCCGCATCTGCGCTCCCCCGCGCTCATGGTGCCCGGGTACCAGAAGATGTATCTCGACTTACTCGTTACAGTAATAGTTGTACTAGCAATAGTAATTAAGATTTTAAAAGTAATATGCTGTTCGAATAAGAAGGCGAACAAAGTAACCGACAGTAAAAAGAAAAGATAGGGACCACAAAATGTACTTGAAACATTAAATCCTTAAATAAAGAAAATCAATTTATAATTATAACCATATAATTTTGGAAATAACGAAGAATCAACTCACTGTACATTTATTGGAACCGGAATACATAATATTATTATTTGAACAGTAGCGCCATCTGTTGAATAACACAGGAACTACGTGTAGTTTTAAAAAAGGCTGCGTGTTGATAAGTTTGTAGATTCTTCAACTAGTGTAGGCTACTTTATAGAGGAAGACGGTTATGTAGACAATAAAATATTTGAACAACAAAAAAAATATGTATGTATGTACGTTGCGTGTACATACATACCTCATATAGACCAATGACTATTGTTCATGTGTATTTCCTGTAGTTAAAATAATAAAGACGCGCTTATATTGTGACCTGATTTTATTAAACACCAGAAACACTAAGATAGCAAGTTCGAATGTCCGACTGTACCAATGAGTTTTTCACGTTGGCACTTAAAATACTGTCTGGTAGTAAGTAGGTAGGTACACCTCTGCTTCGAGAACCCTAGTGGGAAGGCGTGAAGATATATTAATGAAGTCGCTATATTTCTTCTCTAATATATAATAGTTATTCGATAGAACATTCAAGGACGGGAACATCAAGAGTACATTCGAAAAATCGGCGAGGGAGGTAACTTTCGTAACACAAGATTAATAAAATTAACTAAAATTGTTTTGGACTTACTTCAAGGAGACTGATGAAAGTGGATGAAGCGGAAGAAGTCTATAAGTCTAGAGAGTACTGACGCTGTACACTTTGACAACCCAGTGAGACTACCCCACGACGTATGCGCTTTGATATGTCTTAGGATGAACTACAGATAATAAACATTTGAGTTTGAGTTGAGTTTAATAAAACTACCTACTCAACTCAAATATGAGTTGAGTTATTTTCTAGTCGGTTTTCGCACTTTTAAATCTTTGCATGTCTGCTGATAATCTGATCTACTTGTACTATGTATATACTTTTATTAAGCTTCAATTATTAATCAATGTAATTAGAACAACTTGTTGCTATCCAAAGCATTTATATAAAATTGATATAAAAACTGATAATGATACGCTGCAATCAAATAGAGCCCATAGTTACTGCATTTTAATAACATCATACAAAGCCGTACAAAAAAGAATTGAATTAATAATTATTCAATAGATTAGTAGTATATAGTCAATAACGTTTGGCAGTTTTTTGAAAAGTTTTGATCCTTCAAATAATGTGATCTTTTTCGGTAACTTGAGCGTTCATTTCATAAGATGCTGCGGGAAATAAGTCGCGTCAATCCTTTTTTATGTTCAAAGCACTAATGACGACGTAATTTCCTACAAAGTACTTTGGTCTACCATCTCAGAGCTAGCAGAGTCACTAATCATACGCAACCATTTTATATTGTTAGATATGTTCAATTGACCTTGTCGTAAACCAACGTAGCGCCTTACATGATGTTCTCTAGTGACGTTCTTAAATTGTTTGTTGAAGCTGTCGACATATCGATAAAACTACGCAGAGTCGTCCACATTTATTAGTTGTATCACATTCTGGTCAATATTCCTGTTTGCTCACATATTGAACCTGAAAATCGTTTTAAGAGGTTATACTTTCCTTCTAATGAATAAATAAATACCTTTGGCACAATTCCACTCACCACAAATTGACCTAGACCTAAATTATGCAAAGCTATGGAAACTAGACAACGATGTACATTCTTAAATTATATATAACATAATATAATATATTGAAAAAAATTATTAAATATATAATATAATATTGAAAAAAATATATCCTCACGCCTTCCCACAAGGGTCCCCGAAGGGGTAGGCAGAGGTGTATAGGTAATACCTACACACCCACTTTCCGCCAGAGGTATATTAGGTGCCAATGTGACAGATGGCGAGTCCATCGCCGTTACTCAAGCACGACTATACATACGCCTTTGAATTTCTTCTCAGACGTATGCAGGTTTCCTCTCGATGTTTTCCTTCAGCGTAAAGCTCGTGATGTGACTAATCACTGTACTTAAGTTCAGAAAGAACTCATTGGTACAGTCGGGATTCGAACTTGCGACCTTTGCGTCGCAGGCAACTGCTCGAACCACTCGGCCACCACGTCTTTTACTTATTGGTAGGTCATATTATATTATATACTAGCTGACCAGCGCAACTCCGTCTGCGTACCTAGGAGAGAGAGTTGTTTCAGTAATGAATCTTCCGTGAATTTGAAAAGTATTATTTTACGATGAGATATCGCAAAAACAAATTAAACAATCAGTTCGCTGAGTTCCTCACGCCTCACGCCACGCCACGCTAATAATATCCTCACGCCTTCCCACAAAGTCCCCCCGACCTCCGCCGCAAACGCCGGCCGCAAAGTTCCCGGAAGTCACGCTACGAGAGACAATACAAAAAAAAAACCCACAAAGTCCCAAAGGGGTAGGCAGAGGTGAATAGGTAGTACCTACACCCCCACTTTCCAAATTGTAACATTACTATTGTTATATTATGCAATTCAAGAAGAATTGTCGTATCGATATCGATATCGATGTTAGCCAAGCCCAACAATGTATTTTAATTTTAATTGCAACGACACGAGACCAGCATAACGTATTATGTAATATTATTGTTTGGACGAAGAGGTCCTTTGAATATAACTATTTTGTTAGTCGCAATTATACCACAATATTAATGAATAGGTAAATGTTACTTAATTTTATATTATTATTTAAGTTTCTTTTGGAAGTTAGCTGATTGAATGTTTAGTCAAACCTGGACTTTATCACTCTAAAGACGTTTGGCGACTGTATTTTGTATAAAATTTTTTTAATAAAGTGTTTCAACTTGAATAAAGCTATCAATGAATTAACATAGTGATGTAAATCAGACTCATAAATACATATAGGTATTATTTATCTCTAGTACTGATATACCTATGTCTGGCGTGCTATCAAAGTTGTGCCTCTAAGTGAATTGATTTATTTTATTTCATATACTTCATTTGTTTGCGTTGTGTTGTGTGACCGTGTACGCTGTGACACCGATCAGTGGTAAGTTAAGTTGTCTAGCTTTACGGATGAACGTAAAATGCAACTGGGATGCGAATGTTGTCATAGATGTGTGTTGCTAGTTATCTATACATACACATAAATAAAATTGGAGTGTCTGTTTGTAATATAAAAAAACGCGTTTTACTAAAATACAACATTTTTTAATTTTTTTATCTGTCTATCTATCTGTCTGTTTGTTCCGGGTAATCTCTGAAACGGCTTAACCAATCTTAATGGGATTCACTGGCAGATAGCTGATGTTAAAATGAATAACTTAGACTACTTTTATTTTGGAAACTGACCAATATTTTTATGTTATATTCCACGCGGACAAAGTCGCATTTATTAATTTACGACCAAAATAAAAAAAAACTTTAAATAATAATTTATTTTATATTGACGAAATGTTGACCTTATTTTCCTATAAAAATGCCGAAACGATGACGTCATACGTGCAGAATCTAGCTACGTGCTTATACTTTTTAATCCTATTAATAGTTTCTGAAAAAAAAAACATAATACCATGTTTCGTAGTGATTGTTTGATTGTTTACGGGCTTAAAAATGTCACGGTCAAGACGTAAGAATGTCTGTAAATGTGTTTATTTAATTCCTTATCTTATTATGTTGTTTTTAATATTCCAATTGTTATGTTATATCGATGAACTAACAAAGGTCTGGTAGCCCCGAGAGCAAACCTTCTCGGCGTGAAGATTTTCGGTTAGAATTTTAATAATTTCTCAAAGCTATACCCTGCCTACCCTGTCAGGGACTCGGCGTGATAATAGTTTTGTATGTATGAGAAAATAATAACGCTTAAAATATTAGAAACGATTTCGTGGAGCGGAGAACATAATTATAATAATTATGAAAAGACTGGGTAGTTGTTTTTTCGCAGCGGGGCAAAAACAGTTGCAGATGTAATAATGATAAACATCTAGATATGACATTGGTTTTAATGATTTACGCTTAAATATGTAATAAATATAATCGATAAAAATGTAATCTATAAGATGTATTTCAAATAAAGAATAATAATAAATATAATATAATATATCCTCACGCCTTCCCACAAGGGTCCCTGAAGAGGTAGGCAGAGGTGTATAGGTAATACCCACACACCCACTTTCCGCCAGAGGTATATTAGGTGCCATCGTGACAGATGGCGAGTCCATCGCCGCTACTCAAGCACGACTATACATACGCCTTTGAATTTCTTCTCAGACGTATGCAGGTTCCCTCTCGATGTTTTCCTTCACCGTAAAGCTCGTGGTGTGACTAATCACTGTACTTAAGTAAAGTAAAACTCATTGGTACAATCGGGACTCGAACTTGCGACCTTTGCGTCGCAGGCAACTGCTCGAACCACTCGGCCACCACGGCTCTTAATATTACAGGAAAAATCTGCTCGTAACCGGTTCGAACCAGAGTTTATGCACGTTTTTTAATGTATGATTTATGAACCATGGTTTTTGTTCGGCAACCATTAATAATTTTGACATATTGCAACAAAAAGTATACGCTAGCACTTATCTAGTTTTTGTCTCAACTTTTTTAAAACCGACTTGACTTTGATTTTGGAACATCCACTTATATTATAAATCTGAAAAGTAAAGTATTATAAGCAAAAGTTTGTGCAAGAAAAGGCAGAGAAAGACCATGTTCCAACTACCTAGATCAAATCGATCGGACGCTCAAGGACGGGAACGTCAAGAGTACTCGAAACCGACGAGCATGTATGAAGAGACTTGTGAATGTGGATGAAGCGCAATAAGTATGTAAGTCAAGAGACAACTGGCGCTCTATACTCCCTGCCTACCCCGTTAGGGACTCGGCTTGATAATATGTATGTATAAATGTGAAAGATATTTGTTCGTCATTCAGGCAGAAATATTTAGACACAGAATTGGGTGACATTTGGGACACGGATGAAATTACGAGTTGGGTTTACATAGGATGTGTTGTATTCCAAACAATTTAAAAATGAATTCAAACATTACGTGGGCGAAACCTCTTGGCACTTAATATATACATACAAACATATCATCACGCCAAGTCCATAACAGGGTAGGCAGAGAGTATATATACATAATTATGTTTAATAGCTTTGATTACGCTACTATGATGCAATACGGATTCAACCTTTTTTTTATCAAAATGTATCTTATCGTTTTTCCTACGTCTGCGCAAACTCCAACGTTTGCTTTAACGTTTGATGTAAATATTCATCCTACTTTAGAACTTAATAAAAATCAATATAATAAAGAGCCGTGGTGGACGAGAGGTTCTAGTAGTTGTCTGCGACACAAAAATTGCAAGTTCGAATCCCGACTGTAGCAATCAGTTATTCTGAGATTAAGTACAGTGATTAGTCACATTGTATTGTCATGTCGTTATTGAGAAACGGCGACGGACTTGCCATCTGCTAATATATATAATCACCGTCCACCCCCTTCGCATGGAAAACGTGAATATACCTATTTAATATAAATAATTTCGATAAATAAAGATTGGGAACAGGAACTAAGTACTAATCGTAATTGAAAATGTTTTTTGCATTATATAATGAAAATGCAAAAAGTTTTATTCGCAAACATGATTCTATTGTTAGACAGTGCATTAAAATAAGCTTTTATTTATTTATTTATTTGGATCACCAATAGGTTATAACAGCTTAATATTAACAGAATATGCCATAATAGAACTTACATAAGTGTCAACCCGACTACAGGTAACAACTACAAAATTTTTTAATAACTGGAAATATATTTTTGCTTAAACAATTTAGTATATCACATACTTGAATCTGCGTCTGGAGCTTAAACTAGGGCAAACTGTTTTAAGACTCCAGGTTCCACCTGGCTCTAGATAGCCTATATATATAGTCATGCTGCCCGAGGGTTCAAATAATTACATTTCTAACTATTAATTTCGGATATTTAAATGAAACTGGAACGATTGTATAGCAGGTCTCGTTTCATAGTTGCTTACAAGTTTTACGTGCTAAGTATTGTGTTAAAGATGGTTTCTTTACAGATAATGGCGCAAACAGTCCAGTGTTTGCTCGCACTACTCGTGTTAACATCATGTTTGTCAGAGGCCTACAAGATACTGGTGGTATTCCCTATGCCTGGAAGAAGCCACGGCATCTTGGGAGATGGCGTCGTCAAGTTATTATTGAAAGCCGGTCATGAGGTTAGTGTACCCTCGGAACAGGTAACATGGATTAATAGGTATTTCAAACAATGCTTCTGAAACCGCTCCTGATCTGTAGAATTCAAAATATGATCCGCGTTTGATTTCAAATTTCATTCGTGCCGTCCGCGGTACCTCCTTGCGGCATGATTTAACTTAAGTTTATTTTTCTTTTGTCAATTGGTGAACTACAATGTTATAAATTCATGAATACGGCCTGTTTTTATTTTCAGGTTACATACATAACGCCCTTCCCGAAAAATGAAAAGGTACCAAATCTCCGTGAAATTGATGTCAGTCAAATTTTCGACGTTGTTGGAAGTAATCATTTTTTGTCTTTTTTAAATATAATGTACTTTGGACCAAATAATTCAACTCTTAATTTTATTGATATACTAGTAACACCGAAGACAGACTAATGTGACTAATCACTGCAGTTAAAAAGATTAAAACTTATATATACAGTTGGGACTCGAACTTGCAATCTTGGTTTTGCAGGCAACTAACTACTCGACCACCACAGTATTATGATAATAATAATATATCCTCACGCCTTCCCACAAGGGTCCCCGGAGGGGTAGGCAGAGGTGTATAGGTAATACCCACACATCCACTTTCCGCCAGAGGTATATTAGGTGCCAACGTGACAGATGGCGAGTCCATCGCCGTTACTCAAGCACGACTATACATACGCCTTTGAATTTCTTCTCAGACGTATGCAGGTTTCCTCTCGATGTTTTCCTTTACCGTAAAGCTCGTGGTGTGACTAATCACTGTACTTAAGTTCAGAAAAACTCATTGGTACAATCGGGATTCGAACTTGATTTTCAAAAGAGATACAGGGGATACCAGATTTATCAAATGCAAAATTCTCTACCCAACATGGGCATTGCCAAGTTCTGGGAGAATATGTTTATTATCTTATGTAATCATTCTTTATAGACAGCGATTTCCTGAGTATCAAAGCAGTGATGAACAGACCGATTAACTTGAACAATCAATTGTACATGTTGTACTTCATGTCATCGTTGAGCCAAGCGACGATGGAGAACGAAAACGTGATTGCTCTTATTAATGACGACAAAGCACAATTCGACCTTGTCATAAACGAGTGGATGTTCACCGACGTATACGCTGGGTAAGATGTTTTGAGGTTAAATTTTGACGATGTTTCGATTAAGACAGAAAACAAAGTTATTAGGTCATCAGTTTTACAAATTCCGTTCATCGAAACATAATTTAAAATCGTATATTCTAGAAACATAAGGCACTTGTCAGATTTGTTAATCAATTATGATTGGTAATGGAAAATAAATGTATGGAAACATGAGATGAAATTCATATGTAATGCCTCCCTATTGTCTTGTAACATTTGTTAAGTCTTGGAAGCTGTTGTATTCTTGCAGTTCTGTTTACCACTTGGGGACCATTCGTAAAATCACCAAAGACGACACCAAAGAGTACTTGAAATATTTCAGAACTACTTTTTCTGTGTATTAACTTAGTACTAAAGTTTAGTATTAGTAATAAAATGAGAGCATGCCCTTCTTATTCTTCACATAAATTTATTTCGTTCCACGTCCATAGGTTTGCAGCTCTGTTCAACTGCCCACACATCTGGTTCTCTTCGATGGAGCCTCATTGGTTGATCCTTGATTTGATTGACGAATCACCGAACCCAGCGTATACTCCAGACATCATCTCTTCCAATATACCTCCCTTCACATTTGGTCAACGTATCGCAGAATTGACCAGTCAACTTTTGGGGTCAGCTATGAAACTTGTGTAAGTATTCAAAATACATATATTTTATGTTTTTAATTTGCATGCGGACAAGTATGTGGCTGATGAATGTGGATGAAGCGTAAGAGGTCTGTAAGTCAGGAGAGAGGGACTTAATGTGATGATACAGATCGATGATTGGATTTTATTCAAATCTAAATACAAGTGAAACAAAGCAAAACAAAAGGAGTGATATGATAAAAACCAATAGGTTTGGTGTACACAATTTCATGGGATAAATAGAAAAGTGTTATATAAAGAAATAAGATGAGAATCCTTAATAAAGGTAACCAGTTACCACAATTAAAGTTGATTAAAATATTTATATCAATGTTTATTATACGATAATCCTAGTATTGTTCCAACAATTAATAATAATCAAAATTCGTAAATTATTTACCTAAAGTATGCAGATAATGCCCGTGATAACACGTAGTCGAACTATAAGCCCTTTTATGTTCAATAACATTTTTATCCACAAGTCTTAGAATTATCTTATCATTTGTATAAACCAGACAGGATAGTGGATATGGTTTCTTTTGGCGTCACAACAAAGTTTCATTGTATTCTAATAAATAGATTATGTTATTCATGAGCATGGCCATTGAGTGCAAAATAAGCACCTGATTTACAAGCCTTAAGTAGGTAAGATGGGTGAACTGGAGTGGAATGAAGGACTTATGTACGACATATATCACACGAGCTTTTGCATTGTAGCAAAGAGAAACGAAGAGAAGAGATAAGTTTTATTAGAGATTTCAAAGACGTATGAATAGTTGTACTTGCCTGGTAGTGGCAGACTCGCCATAGATCCCAATAGCAACTCAATTGTCTAATAATTCGAGGACTATCAAAGAAAAACACCGAAAATTTAAGTATCTTTTCGTTTTAGATATGCAAATCGCGTTGAAAATGCGCTGTTTGAGAAACTAATAGCTCCAGTTATGAGGAAGAGAGGCAAACCAGTGCCAGATTTCTATGAAGTCAAGTACAACGCATCCATGGTCTTGGCCAATGCACACGTGTCTCTTGGCGGATCCATCAGGTTGCCCCAAGGGTTCAAATCTGTTGGTGGCTACCATATCGATAGAAATGTTAAGCCATTGCCAGAGGTTTGTCTGAACTCCTTAAAATATTTTGAATTTCTCTCATTTTGCTCAATTTTGGCAAGCCGAATACTGAATCGCAATACTAGCATTCAGAGTAAATGTATAGCAGCGTCGTTCATCCTTATTTGAAGTAATAGCTGATAGTTAATCGATTAGTTCTTCAGTCATTTATCATTTAGTCCTGTAAACCTCAAAAACCATCAGCGCATGACACTTTATAGAGACAATATAATTTTATTGCAAGGAAAGCCTCAATGACAAATTTAATTTAATCAAGGGAGATCCAGATTTCAATAAGAATATTTTGATCCAGGGTTAAATGGACGTTAACCGAAACGTTTCAGGACTTAAAGAAGATTATGGACAACGCAAAGTACGGAGTTATCTACTTCAGTATGGGCTCTAACTTAAAGAGTAAGGACATGCCAGACGAACTTAAGGCGGACTTCCTTAAGATGTTTGGTGGTTTGAAGCAGACGGTATTGTGGAAATTTGAAGAAGTATTGCAAGATTTGCCAAAGAACGTGCATATTCTTAAATGGGCACCACAGCCAAGCATTTTGGGTAAGTGTGTTTGAACTCATCCACGGTTAAATTGATTCCAGCCTTCGTATGAGCGATACAACAAAAAAAAACACAAAATGACTACTGGCTGTCTGTCTATCAGCCTAATATCAATATGCGATAGTGACTGTGCTGACCGCGTGGTTTTAGTAGACACCTGCAGATTCAAATCTCGAATTATGCAACTTTTTAAAATTTTTCAATTTTTGAAAAAGAAATTCGCAAATTCGATGTTCCTCTTCTGCCGGCCTATCCGAAAATTTTGATCTTTTCTTTTTTTCGTCTTGTTTTTTAATAATATTGTATATTTCAGCACACCCCAACTGCGTTCTCTTCATCTCCCACGGAGGCTATCTCTCCACCACAGAGGCAGTTCACTTTGCAGTGCCCACCATTGGTATCCCGGTCTTCGGAGATCAGTTCAATAACGTCGACAGAGCTGTGAAAAAGGGTTACTCTATACGAGTAGATCTTTCATACACTATGACTGGAGATGTCAAAAAGGCTATAGATGAGATACTTGGAAATCCAAAGTCAGTAGATGCATTTTTTAATAAATTTATAGAATATATACACATTGACTATGGTTCTGAATTAAGCATCCTACTGAAACGTTAAATGTATTTTTTTAAGATTGCTAGTCAATCAGGCGCCGACGGCTTACGCAGATTTAGACAAATGTTACATATTGTTCAAAAAGTTATAGGGTTTATAAAGCCATGCATATTTGTTTTAAAGGTACTCAATGAAGGTGAAAGAGCTGTCTACAGTATATCATGATCGTCCATCACTTTTCTTTACGCTTTTCCCATCCTTCCGTTCCAAACGTAACTCATCAGCCATCTTGTTCAAAAAAGCGTTAAACAAGGTGGAGAAAACCTAATGATAGTGAAGAAGAAGAAAATTTATTAAATAGTATAAATAAATAGGTAATATTCTCAGAGGGCGGAATCTGGTCGCCCGATTCGCAGACCCTCCACCTTATAGAAGTCCGTAGCCAAATAACAAAATTTATTGTGTTGTGTTCCTACGTGGTGAATAAGGTTTCCAGTAATGAGCTCCTTGGGGAGGGGGAGGATTGTTACATTGTGTTGGAAGCAGAGGGATTAAACCTTATGCTGCCAACACACTATAACACTCCGAACACAGAGTGGCAACACGCAAGTGATACTTCGGTATCGTGAGCGTAAATAGGCTACGGTAACCGTTTCCCATCAGGCGAGCCGTATGCTTGTTTGCCACTCTTGTTGTATAAAAAAAAGGCAATATTCAGATTAGAGTGTTTGGGTTATTCGTACGGTATTATCAATAACTCATCGCAGCCAGAGTGGCCCTCCCACTCATATTATATGGCATCGATTTATGTGGAGTGTTGGTTATACAGAATGAAACAATGAAACTAGTTGTTAATCATTAATGTGTTTATAACGCTGTACTCGCATTATTAATTCGTGCGTAATAATAATAATAAATGCATGTTGTTTTTTAGCTTCTAGCTTTTTTTACAAAAACGATCTCGAGAACTCTAACAAGATCTAAAACTTTGTGACTTTAATTTAAATATGGCTGCCTCATTTGAACTTCGAATAATAAAAGTGTGAAGTTCAGTTTAATATTTGTAATTTAGGACATTTTGGCAATTTTTTTAACCTACTGCACCTATATTTAAACTGGGATTCCTTAAGTGATGTACTACACAAACCTGATTCAGATTACATGCAGGATTTGTGTGTACATCTTCACACCTCTCTTATAACAATGTTAAAAGAGCTTAATAAGTGTTAGTTCATTCATATACCTATATACAACTAGAATATTTTGAATACATTTGCGTCTTTATTTCAATCAGGCGCTTATTTTTTTATTTGTTTTTAAATTTAAACTTTAATTAAAAGATAAATAATTTCATGTAATAAATCCGTTTAAACCTGCATACGTTTGAGAAAAACTTCTAAGACGTGTACAGTCGTGCTTGAGAGACGGCGATGGACTCGCCGTTTCTCGATGTCACGTACGCATCAAGTGAGTGTGTAGAAGGGCTTTGCTCTGTTCCGTCATTATTAGAAGTACTAATAATGGCTTAGACTCTTATCTTTTATAAGTCTACTCATACACACACATAACACGTATCTGTCACGGTGCATCCAGATAAATAGAGAGCACTTTATTCGACTCAGGTATCAGAAGGACTAAGCAGAGATAAATAAAAATCTAAATTAATTCTATAAAATATGCGAACGTGCGGACGTTACAGTTATACGAATAACTTCTCAAAAAAATATGTTAGTTTTACTGCTCAGACCACTGGAGCTGATGCGTGCAAAGTACCAGTACCCCTATACTAAATCCAGTCTCCCTACAAGCAATCCATTGTATTGGCAACGAGAGAAAAATATATATAACTTTTTTTTTATACCACACGTATGGAAAACAAGTACGCGGTCCGCCGGATGGTAAGCGGTTACCGCCGCCTATGGACGCTTGCAACAACAGTGGTATAGATCACGCGCTGCCGACCCTGCAGGAATCTTTTCACGCCCTTCTTGAAGAACTCCATACTCTCCAGGTAAACCTGAACGGTGAGGTCATTGCCATACAATTGTATGTTGAGCGTGAGCAGAGCATTGAAGCGTATGTGAATAAATGGGCATAGTATGTGCCAGACATGTCGTAAAGGGTATCGGGTGAAATGTTAGTCTATTCTGTAATTAATTGTTTTATTTTGTGTATTTGTAATGTATTTGTACTAACCTAGTTGATAAGCCTATGTTTACTAACAAGAAATTGATTTAATTATCTGATAAGTAAATCTATTATATTATATATAAGCCGTGGTGGCCGAGTGGTTCGAGCAGTTGCCTGCGACGCAAGGTCGCAAGTTCGAATAACGACTGTACCAATGAGTTTTTCTGAACTGAAGTACAGTGATTAGTCACACAACGAGCTGTACAGTGAAGGAAAACATCGAGAGGAAACCTGCATACGTCTGAGAAGGAATTCAAAGGCGTATGTAAAGTTGTGCTTGAGTAACGGCGATGGATTCGCCATCTGTCACGTTGGCACCTAATATACCTCTGGCGGAAAGTGGGTGTTGGGTATTACCTATACACAGAGGTGTATAGGTAATACCCAATATATATAGGCAGAGGCAGGAGAGGCAGGCAGAGACAGGCTCTATAGGCAGAGGCCTACCCCTTAGGGGACCCTTGTGGGAAGGCGTGAGGATATTATATATATTTAATATAATTATATAGCCATAAGGGTAGTCTCTGTTGCTCACTTACATACATTTCGTTTCAATTAGCGCACGTGATATGTTTTAATATGCGTCGGTACATTTGTTCCATTTATGTATTTATATTTCATATTGGTTTGGTAGACGTGCGATGGTTATCACATATTAGCGATGTTGTAGGGCGATAAAGGGAACTAACAACGTGTTGTCGTAATAATTTCACAATGTCAAATTTAAGCTGCTTTATCAGAGGGGAAATGATTGGACATATTGTACATCGCGATGGGTATTTGAACGTTGTACTGGAAGGATAGATGGGAAGCGAGGATGAGGCAGACGACGAAGTTACGCAAAGCAAGTGAAAGATGAAATAGCTGTCGTAAATTTTTTTTTTATACAACAAGTGTGGCAAACAAGCATACGGCCCACCTGATGGGAAACGGTTACCGTAGCCTATTTACGCTCACGATACCGAAGTATCACTTGCGCGTTGCCACTCTGTGTTCGGAGAGTTACAGTGTGTTGGCAGCAAAATGGGTTTAATCCCTCTGCTTCCAACACAATGTAACAATCCTCCCCAAGGAGCTCATTTCTGGAAACCTTATTCACCGCGTAGGAACACAGCACAAAAAATTGTGTTATTTGGCTACGGACTTCTATAAGGTGGAGGTCCTGCCCCAGTCGGGCAGCTCCAAATTCGAACGAGAAACCTGTTATGCCCTACCTCTCTTGAACATGTCAAGAAGACTGAAGAAGGATTGAACAGAGAAAAATGGAGGGATATAAAATCGTCACATCCACAAGAGATAACTCTTAAATTTAATAAGGAGTATCGATATTAAAAATGCCGGTTACACAGTGTGAGTAAGTTTTATATTATTCATAAAACGGCTGTAATTACTCTTTTTTGTTTTTATTTTTGACAACCTTATTCTTCGAACAACAGAGTTTTAAAATTTTAACGATAATTACTATTGCGAGCACTATAAGTGCTGCGAGGTCGAGATATAGCTTCTGGTACCAGAGTACCGTGATTGTGGGAGGACGCAGATGCGGCGCGCCGCGGGTGCGCACCACGTGCTCCACCCAGTGAACCATCTCCTTGCCAGGAGACACCGGGCGATCGTGGTAGATAGCCGATAGCTCTTTGGCCATAGTTTTGTATCTGAAATAATGTACAGACGGTCGTAATTGTTCTCAATTCAAACTAGTTTTAAATCTAAGCACATATTGTTACTTATTCATCACGCCGAGTCCCTAGGATAGGCAAAGAGAGTAGAGCATCAGTTTTCGTGGACTTACAAACCTTGTTTGTCACCTATGTTCGTCTTTTTATACATGCTCGCCGGCTTAGGGTACCTGAATTACTTCACAATTTGGAGTAACTAAGAATCACACCGACCTTTTTGGTTTTCTGCATTATGAGGTTTGCATGTCAGGGACAAGAAAACTATTTAACGGAACCTAGCATCGCTGCGTACGGATATGCACAATTAAAAGTCGGAGATCTGAACATTTGTACATATAAAGCAATCTTGATCCTTAAAGAGATCGCGATACTTTGCTTTGAAAAAAGTCTATATAAAGAAGAGAAATTAGCAAAAGTCCAACCCAAACTTACTTAGGATTATTAAGCATTTCCTCGATAGCCGTCTGCAAGTTCTTAACCAAGTCCATATTGAGGTCTACTTTGATGGCGTAACCTCTCCTTACTGCTTTGTTGATGTTGATGAACTGGTCAAAGTAGATTGGCACTCCGATTGTAGGCACTCCAAAGTGCATGGTTTCCGTTGAAGAAAGGAGTCCTCCGTGTGAGATAAAGAATAAGCAATTCGGATGAGCTGTAATTTTCGGATAAGTTACTATATATAAGCATGGAGTTCTGTAAGAAGGGTGTGAATAGATTCCTGCAGGGTCGGCAATGCGCGAGTGATACCCCTGGTGTTGCAAGCGTCCATAGGCCGTATCTGCTTGTTTGTTACCAATGTGGTATAAAAAAACGTTCTGTACGTACACGCTTGCTTGAGATATCCGTGAGAAGAAATGTATTTAATCTCATATATGTAAAGGAGTAGGCTAAAGTGTAACAACGCCCTCTTTTCGCTGGTGATATATTTTAGTGCCATACGACACCGTTTCTCAAGTAAGCCTGTCGCCGTCTTTAATTTTATTCTCTAACGTATGTGTGTTCAGATTTTCCTTCACTGTAAAGCTTGTGGTCTGATAAATCACCGCTTAGATTCAGAAAGAACTCAGTGATACATTTAGTCTTGATTCGACTTTGCAATATAGGTTTTTCAGCCGACTTGTCTACCTCTCAACCACTGCGGTTCATCATTATCATGTCATGTCTGTCATCGTTATGCTCAAGGTCAACGGAATTTGGGATTTTTCACTGTTTTTAAAATGGATTGTTACTGATCGTCTGATCTATATGTCCTTGAAAAACTAAAAGTCTGCACTCACACAAAATACTGGGTTGCGGTGCCCATTTTAAGATGTGAACGTTTTTCGGCAAATTCGGGAGATCTTCTTCATATTTCCAAATTACAGTCTGCTTCAATTCACCAAACATTGTCAATAGACCTTTCGTTATAGGTTTTGGTATGTCTTTGCTCTGCCACGTAGACCCCATGCTAAAGTATATGACTCCATGTTTTGCGTTGTCCATTAGGTCTTGTAGATCCTAAAAGGAATGTTTCAATAGTTTTTAGTTTCTTCAAGTGGGCAGTCCGAACAGGAAATTATTTATTTCATATAACGCAGTTATACACTAGTCAATATACCTTAGGAAGCGGGATTACGCGATGCTCAATATGATATCCTCCAATCAATTTGAAGTTCTGAGGCATTGCAGGTAAGTTTCCTGATGCTAAGTGGTCTGTTCCGAATATTAACGAAGAGTTAAATACCAGGTCTTCATAGGCCGGTAGTATTCTTCCACTTCTTTGGAATAGAGGTTCAAAGTGCTTCTTATATAACAATTCTTCCTTTTGCGTGAGGAATCTGAAATGTAATTTTTTTTTATTTAGTATAGACCGATTTAGTCAATGAAGCTAGAGTTCTTGGACAAACGACCACATATTTTCAGAATTAATATTTAGCTATGAGCGGCAGGTAACTTTTAGTAAAGAGGATAAAAGGATACCACAATAGAAGTTGAACAAAATTTTCCTTACATTTTAAGCCAGTTCCATTTGATGTGGCCCCATAGTTCTTCCACTCGTTCTGTGAATGTGAACGGCGGTACGTTTGTGGACATGAAGTCTGCTGCGTAGGCTGGGTTGGTCTGTTCGTGTATCAGTCTGAGGACCTGCCAATGGGGGCCCATTGAATACGCCCATATCATTGGACAGTTGTACAACGCAGCTAACCTACAAAACAATAAAATAACACTTTTAGGTAACGTCCCCATTCTTGAGTGTCTGATAAACTTAATCTGGTAAAGGTACTGGGCCGTCATTTCCTCAGCTTCGTCTTCCAAACAGGTTTATTTTATCGAATCTGTTTATCTTTCTTCACATATTGTTTCTATTATGATCAAAAACACATGTTACTCCGAAATAATGTAGCTTTCCTTCTATGTGAAGGAGTTACTTTCTTAGGGGATTTTCCATCTTATCAATTCGATCAAGTAGTTTTTGCGTGTATCACAAACAACTTCCTCCTCTAGGTATAATATTAGTAGGCAAACAGATGAACTATTGTAAAAACAGAGACTCATATATTTATAGCTGTGATTGAGAATTAAATCCTAAAGCCTTAGCTATAAGTGTGGATTTGTAACACCAACTCCTTGTACCTGAACAAAGTGCATTTTAACAGTGCAAAGCGGATGTTTGCAATTGACAGAACGACCTTGGCTTCAGAACGACTAGCTCCGGACGTATAAAACCATTATACTAGATGTGATACTTGCAGACAATAGCGATGTTTTCTGAGCCGAGACAAAGTTTTGTTGTTACTTTGAATCGATCCCGTTCAGAGCTATTTAACGAATATTTAAGCTCAAATAGTAATGATTGATTCCAATCCAATCCAGCTCCCTAGCTTGCGAATCAGCAACGTACTAAGTCGAGGTTCGAAACCCACGTGGGTGCTCTTAGCTGTGTTAGCACTTTCGGTTAAGTGGCAAAAGTTTCCGGAACTCAGGCTACGAGAGACAATAAAACAAAACATACATCAAGCTTCCAGCCTCGAACCCGCTCCGCAGTATGCATCATTGGCGCATATTAGCTGAGCCTAATGTTCTTATACAAGGTTTTGAATAAATACATTGACTGTCCTTCTCTGCTTAGTGACGTTAGCATAAAAGTTCAAAGAAAAAAAAAATTATGTGAAACCTGAACCTTCAAAATTCGAGAGGAATTTCAGAGATGTTTGGATAATTGGCTTGGACATATTGAAAGAATGAGTGAAGAAAGAATGACGAAACATATATAGGATTCAAATGTGAGTGCAAGAAGAGGCAGAAAGGAACCACTTTCTGGCTACCTTGATCAAATCAATTGGACATTCAAGGATTGGAATGTGAAGAGTACTCGGAAGCGACAAGCATGTATGATTCTACTGACGGATGTGGATGCGACAGCGGTATGAAAGTCTAGAGAGAATTGACGCTCTACAGTCTTAGCCTAACCTGTAATTGACACGGCATGATTTTAAGTGTGTATATGATAAGAATATAATATATTCACCCAGAATACATCTCTATTTCTATCAGATCGACAATGACAACGTCGAATTTTTCGTTCGGATCTTCCAACATACGCTTCACAGCGGCATTTTCAAAGGTAGCTTCTGCAGATTTCATAGCAAATTCATGGAGGTATCCTAAGTCTCCCCCGGGAGGACTGTTCTGCATGATGAAATCTATTTTCAATGCGTCATCATCTGTAATTTTTGAAAATGTTCATAAAGTACCTTAGATACCTTACATAGGGAACACAAAACTCTTAATAATTACCTCATGTCTTCCCACAATGGTCCCCGAAGTCGAAGGCATAGGTAGTACCGACACACCCACTTTCCACCAGAGATATTTTTTGGTGCCAACGCGACAGATGACGAGTTTATCGATGTTACTCAAGCACGACTATACGTGTAATACAGTACTATACTTTGAATTACTTCTCAGACGTATGCAGGTTTCCTCTCGATGTTTTCGTTCACCGTAAAGCTCGTGGTGTGACTAATCACTATACCTACTTAAGTTCAGACTCTAAGCGGGGTTGCGATTGCTACTGGCTACTAATGTGCGAAAAGAACAGAATAAGATATGTGTATTGTAAAAATGTACATACATACATACATATAATCACGCCTCTTTCCCGTAGGGGTAGGCAGAGACCACTTCTTTCCACTTGCTACGATCCTTACATACTTCCTTCGCTTCGTCCACTTTCATGATTTATATTGTTTAAGTATATAATTGCATTCTCGTATGCATATTCGACTGGTCTAGTCTAGTGGTCAGAGATCTTGACTGCGAAACATGAGGGTTCTATTCCCGCTGAGGTAGATATTTGCAAAGAACATGAATAGTTTTACCTTTGTCCTGGATGTCTATGTATTTATGTATATATCTATCTATATTCCCAGTTACCCAGTGAAGGCTTTGTTTAATTTCACTTCAGGCACCATTATATAAATAGAGATAATCAATTATTTATTTATTATATTATTTATTTAATTTAGGACTATGCCAATTTATGTGCGATTGTCCTTAGGTTTATTGATTTATAAGGTGTAAATTTACTTACATGCAAATAGTTTCCGAATGTCGCTGAGATCGATTTCACGAACGTTTTTCATTGATTTGTCCTTCATAGGGTATGTAGTCATGTACGTTATCTGACAAATATATTAAAACAAACATCATTTAGGGAAGAGCCGTGGTAGGCGAGTGGTTGCAGTAGTTTAAGTTAAACGATTCTAATTTACCAATCGGCATTTTAAACTGTATTAATTATCAAAATAACGCGTGGAATAAAATCTCGTCGCCAGTGTAACGTCAATAAAAGGCGGGAGATGGTTCCTGACTGCCAGTTCTTTATTTAAATTACAGAACCGCCAACATAACAAATATAATTACCACAATCTGCAATGCAAATATCGCAAGTTCAAATCCCGACTGTACCAATTAGTTTTTTATGAAATAATGTACAGTGATTAGTTATACCACTGGTTTCCGGCATATCCGAAAACATAAAGAGAAACCCTGCATACGTTTGAGAGAAAATCATGTCCTTGAGAAACGTCGATGGACTCGCCATCCATCACGTTCGCACCAAAAATCCGAATAGAAGCACCAAATTCGATGTATCAAACTTAGTCAAACTATTTTTGTCAAATTTATCTTATCAACCCAACGTATGTTGTGCAAAGTGTTTATAAAGAAAACCAGTTCCAGAAGATTCAATTTTAATATTCATTTATAGAATTCTCAGGAACATTAGTGACCTGTAACACGGGTTTGCATTCTAAACCGGTGGCGTAGCTACCGGTTTAGAATCTAAGGAGGTCTCTCGGACTCTGACTTACAAACTATAAATATATTATATAGAAAAAAAAAGAAACTAGGTTCCATACGACTTCAATAATGGCAACTTAGTTTTAATGTGTTGACTTAAATAAGTTACAATGTGTATTTGATTTTATATTTGGACTGTATTACGACGAATCTAGAGTAAGACGAATCTGGAATACGACAAATCTGGAGTATCTACGTCCAGTATGAAACAAACGAGTTTAAATAGTTTAGTTTGGGCCCTCGTTTATTTTATGGCACCAGGGCCTTTGGTCACTTAGCTACGCCCCTGTTCTAGACCTACCTCAGGCACCATTCTCTCACACAGTGCATCTCACTATTGCTAATAAGGTTACCAATGTAATGTACGGAGAAAATAGAACTGTGTTATAAATAAATAAATTATCTTAATCTATATAAATTACGTGTCACGTTGTTTGTCCGCGATGGGCTCCTAAACTACTTAACCGATTTCAATCAAATTTGTACACCGTGTGCAGTTTGATCCAACTTAAAAGATAGGATAGCTGACATCACAATTGAACCCGATTGGTGGCGCTGCGATCGTGTTTCAGGAAGTTTAACTTTTTCACCCGTGCGAAGCTGGGCGGGACAAACTAGTTTATTTATATATTTAAGTCTCCGAAGGGGTAGTACCCACACACCCACTTTCCGCCAGAGATATATTTTAGGTGCTAACGTGACAGATTGCGAGTCAAGCAAGTGCTCAAGCACGACTATACAAACAACTTTGAATTGCTTCTGGGACGTAAGCAGGTTTCCTCTCGATGTTTTCCTTCACCGTAAAGCCTGTGGTGTGACTAATCACTGTATATATTTAAGTTCAGAAAAACTCTTTGGTAAAGTCGAGATTCGAATTTGCGATCTTTGTGTCGAAGGCAACTACTCGAACCACTCGGCCACCACGGCTTTTTTATTTGTTTTATATAACTAAATTGAAAAACAACATTATTTTCCACACTACGTTCTCACTAATGTGCCTGAATGCAAGATAAGACAAAGAATGTCGACAAGTAATCAGATCTAATATATTATAATAGATAGGACAAAATCGTTTGAATTATTTAGTTTACAGTTTAACCTTAATAAAAATAGCCTAAGTTGTTCCCTTTTGCCAATGAAAGTTCTGTCAAAATTGGTCCAGCCATTTCAGAGATCAACCGGAACAGACAGACATACAGTCAGATAGAAAATAAAAAATATATATTTAGTATATGTACCGGCTATACATTCATATGCATTTAGTAAAAAGCGGTTTTTTTAATATTGCAAACAGATACTCCACTTTATTTTATTTGTATACATTCGAAAGTTTATGAGGATATTTGTAACAAAATCACGCCATCACATTTCGGCACAAATATAATCACTATTTATTTATTTAAAGACACACCTTATATATATATATATATATATTGTAAACACATTAAAGCTTATTACTAAAAGAATAATAATTTATATCAGATGTGTACCCCTATGTGTATGAAAGGCGTGTTAAAGCTATTATAAACAATGAAATCACATTTTACACGAGTGCATCTAAATATTATTACATAATACTCGGTCTATGTCACAATTCCCTCACAATACGTAGATTCCTCTACACCTACCTCATGTCCTGATGTGCTAAGATGCTTCACGAAACCTTCACCCAATATGCCCAAACTTCGCACCGGTAGAGGAAAGCATATTAATATCTTATAAGCACCAACATTCCACAATAATGTGAGGAAAAACAGCACAGAATACATCGCTACTCAAAAGTTGCGGGACGAATGAAGATTGAGGCGTGCTTCAAATCAAGTTGACCTCTAAATAAGATAAGTACGTTTGATACTGTATGTAATTATTTATACTTTTATACAAAGTATCACAGGGTTTTTGTTTGGTTGAATGCGTTTATCTCAGGAACTACTGAATCTAATTGAAAAATTATTTAGTAATATATAATATATCCTCACGCCTTCCCACAAGGGCCCAGGGGTAGGCAGAGGTGTATAGGTAATACCCACACACTTTCTGCCAGAGATATATTTTATGTGCCAACGTGACAGATGGCGAGTCCGTCGCCGTTACTCAAGCACGAAGTTAACCCACCCCTTACCGGTGACATATATTATAGGCAGGCGCCTAACAATTTATATCTTAATATATATAAATTACGTGTCACGTTGTTTGTCCGCGATGGGCTCCTAAACTTCTTAACCGATTTCTATCAAATTTGCACACCGTGTGCGGTTTGATCCAACTTAAAAGATAGGATAGCTTACATCACAATTGGGCCCGATAGGTGGCGCTACGATCGTGTTTCAGCAAATTTTACTTTTTCACCCGGGCGAAGCTGGGTGGGACAGCTAGTGTATCATAAATTAAAAGACCTCACTTAATTAACTGTTTTAATTTGAGGCAAATACTTAATAGATATACAAGTTAATTGATGCAGTAACAATTAATTAACACTGCATTTAATTTATTTCTAAGCGGTCTTTTCTTTTTGAATGGTCGTATACTTTTCATACACTTTTTTTGCAATAGCATTAAACATATATACACATATTAATATTGCTATGATGAGGTCAAGGTAAACTTTCTGGTACCAGGGCACCATGAGTGCGAAGGAGCGCAGATGCAGCGCGCCGCGAGTTTTCACCACATGCTCGACCCAATGCACCAGCTCTGCGCCAGGAGGCACTGGTCGGTCGTGGTATGCCGACGAGTATTCCTTGATCTTTCTTAAGTATCTATAAAATTGCAATTAATGATATGAATAAAGTTACTAGATAACCTATAGTTCTCATCAAAAGAGATATTGTGGTAACGAAATACTGTGTTCCTCAAACTTTATCTTACTATAAGTGAAATTATAAGCGTTTGCTGGTTTTAAACATATGTGAATATAACACCAATAATGAAGATATCCACGACACACAGCCAATATAAAACATTAAACATTGCTAATAGCATTAAATAGTAGTTTCTGAAACTAGAGCGTACACACAAACAGGCACATTGTTACTTTATAATATTAGTACCTAAGGGTGTAACTTCCTAATGTAATTTATTATACCTGGGATTTTGCAATACGTCTTCGATGGCCACTCTCAAATCGTCCGCCAAGTTGATAGTCAAATCAACTTTTCTGGCAATACCTCTGCTCACTGCTCGGTTTATGTTCAAGAACTGATCGACGAACACTGGCACACCGATTATAGGAACGCCGAAATGTACCGCTTCTGTGAGCGACAGTAGGCCACAATGTGTGATGAAGGCGATGCAGTTGGGATGAGCTGAGCAATACAGAAATAATTCATAGGTAAAGTAGATGTGTAGGTACTACCTCTGCCTACCCTGTCGGGACCTTTGAGGGAAGGCGTGAAGATATAAAAGTAATGAATAGGCATGTTACGTCGGTTTGAACATATAGAATGGATGAGTGAAGTAAGAATCAAGAAACAGAGTGTATGGAATAGAGGCAGAAGTCTTCCTCTGCCTTTCTTTTTTATTACACAATTATTATGTAAACCTTCCTATTGCTCTAATCTATTATATCTGTTATATTATGTAAGGGCCAAAAAGATTTTACCCAATATGCTTTGTTGCGGCGCCCACTGCAGCACGCGGACATTCTTGGGTGCATCCGGCATTGGCTCTTCGTACTTCCACAGGACTGTTTGATTCAGTTCTGCGAACACTTTCAAGATGCCACGCTTCATGGACTCTGGCATATCCTTGCTCTTCACATTACTGCCTAAGCTGAAGTATATGACACCGTTCTTAGCACTATCCATGAGTTTTTGTAAGTCCTGGAAAATAAGTATTTATAAATCGAGGGTTTTATTGTGCAGGCATTGAGAGTTGTTCGAAATTCAATTTTCAATTCAAAATCATTACAATTTCAATAAGTCTTATAAGGCGATAAAGTCATAACATCAAAGAGACGAAGATAATATCTTTTTGCCGATGATATCTCTTCGAAAAATGTGCGGCGCGTTGTTTAAACTGCTGAAACGCATGCAGTTGTTTTTATTGATTGTAAAGCGCGTGGAGGATTCAAACTATAGATCTAATACCTTTAAACGAGCAATTCTTGTATATTTATTTATATATATATAATCTGAATCTCGGAAACGGCTCCAACGATTTTCATGAAATTTGGTACGGGGGGGATTTCGGGGGCAATAAATTGATCTAGCTAGGTTTCATTTAAAAAAAAAGTTGTTTTATCCGTGTTTTTAGGCAATGAAAATCTTTTACAATTTCATTAGAATTTGAATTTCGCTACTGCTTTACCGACACAGCAACAATAAAGCGTTGCTAAGCAACAAACTTTAAGCCAATGAGTTTTTGGTTTGACGTTACGTTATCGTAGATGTATTATATATAAAATCAATTGTTTACTTACATGACAAAATGCCTAAAAGAAGAAGAAGACTCATCTCAAGAACACCTTCAAGAAAATAGTGATCGACAAACAAGACTCAACAAATCAATTAAAATAATCAGCCTTCCGCTCGTCCCACAAGTCTTGCAAAACTTGACTAACATTATAAGAGCAGAAAGGTCTTAGATGTTTCACGAGGGCTTCTTTGTGGCCGCTGAATATGACCAACAGAGGGATCGACGTCCACAAGATTTGCGGCAGCGAGCAGCAAAACGTGTAGCTACTGAAAAGAGTGGACAACGAGAGCGACATCTGTAAGGTTTCCGGCAGCGTGCAGCATTACGGGTAGCTACTGAAAATCATGAACAACGGGAGCGATGTCTACAGGATTTGTAGCAGCGAGCAGCACAACGTATAGCTACTGAACATTACAACAACGGGAACGACGTCTACAAGATTTCTGGTAGAGAGCAGCACAACGTGTAGCTACTGAACATTACGAACAACGAGAGCGACGTCCGTAAGATTTCCGGCAACGTGCAGCACAACGTGTAGCTACTGAAAAGTACGAACAACGGGAACGACTTCTACAAGATTTCCGGCAGCGTGCAGCGCAGCGTGTAGCTACTGAACATTACGAACAACGGGAACAATGTCTACAAGATTTCCGGCAACGTGCAGCACAACGTGTATGTCCGCAAGATTGGCGGCAGCGTGCGGCACAACGTGTAGCTACTTCTAATGACGAACAACGGAATCGACGTCTACAAGATTTGTGGCAGAGTATGGCACAACGTGTGTTTACGTGAATAAAGGTCCCAATCATATTTTTTCTCATACATCTACCATGTACAGACAGTGATCCGTTACAGTTTTACAAACTACATCTAAATCGGATAAGCCGTTTCTGAGGTTAGTGTGCACAAACGCACAGACAAAAATTCTAACAATCAGTGTTTTGGGTGCTGTTTGCGTTGATAAAGCTCCCAATCATATTTTTTTCTCTTACATCTTCCTTGTACAGACAGCAATCCATTACATTTTTATTATATGTTTAGATAGATGATTCTTTATTTTGGCATATGTTTTTAATTTCTTAACCGATTAACTCGTGATTTTTTATTTAAATTAAAAGCTCACACTTTTCATTATTATATTGGTAACATTAAACATATTATTCATATTTCATAAGTCTGTAATTCCTACGAAATAATATTTTATATTATATGTACCGAGCTAAGCTCGGTCATCCAGGTACTGTTATATAATATATATAGGTATGATATTTCGGATCTCGATACGGATATGGATATAGGAATAAAATTATATCGGTTTCGGATACGGTTACGGATATGTAATTATTTCGGATTATCCGTTAGTTTCGGATAGTTTCGGTTACTGATATTGGATAAATAATTATCACAAGACTTTAAATAATTAAATACAGAATCAAGTGTTAAATAAAAATCTACCTAGTTATGAAAGTGGTCATGTTCTGACTAGAGATTCACCTAGCGCGCGAGCTGTGAAACAAAAACCCGTCGAAACATGTCGTTTTATTTAGACTCCGCCGTTATACAAAACTATCCGAAACTTGTGAAACGGACACGGTTAAAGCTACGGATATATTTTTATTTCGGATATCCGATAGTTTCGGGTACGGTTGCGGAGCTCCTGTCAAACCTGCGAATAACAGTGACTTAACTGCTGTTTGAAAGCAAAAATAAGACATCAAATTCATACTTACATCGGGTAACGGTTCAATATTCCTATTAATATGGAACCCGCCCACTGGCTTATAATTTGGTGGTAGTTTTGTAGGAAAACCCACTGACGGGTGTGAATTGCCCAAGATCAAAGACGCGTTGTACCTTACTTGTTCATATGAGGGTATTGGTCTTCCCTTCTTGGCTATCAAGGGAGCTATTAAATTTTGGTAAGCCTTTTTGTCTAGCTGGTCAAATATCCTGGAGTTAAGACAATGCGATCAACAAAATTCAACAAAAAGGTTCCATTGTAAAATTTATTTTATAAAAGTTGTTATTGTAATAGAAGTTATACGGTGTTACGCCCACTTTTACTATGGTACTTGAACCACTAACAACTGGAACGAAAAATGCACAGAACAGTATTTTTTCGGAATAAGAGATAGCCTATGTTTTTTTCTTTAAGTCGTAATTACTTCTTTAAAGCGTAAATGTTTTTAGCATTTACAATACTGGTCAGATTTCTTCAACCAAAATGTATATTTTGTTTTGCAGTTGGCAGGTGCCATCTCGTTTTCATTGTGTTTCACAGTTTTATAATAATTATATGGAACTATTGTCACCTATCAAGTTTTACTCTACCGAGACTAACAATATTAATATTACAGACTTCGTCCAATTGCATGTTATTATGAATAAAAGCTATAAATTAATACTTACAAATCTTTGTACAATTTACACATAACCTGATACCAAAGTTCTTGAACACGTTGTACGAAGTTGAAAGGTGGTAAGTTATAGGAGAGTATGTCAGGCGTATAGGCAGGGTTGGGGAACTCGTCGACCAGACTGAGTACCAGCCAGAATGGATCCACTGGACACAGCCAAATGAGTGGACAGTCGTATATTGCCGAAAACCTGACAAGGTGCATACAGATCTGATTAGTTTATTTATCAACATATATTTGTGAGGACGATTGTTCCTCTTACAAGCAAAAACTATTCATGAACTTTGGTACTGAGATTAATTATTAGCTGTTTTAACACAAATAGTATACATATAAGAAAAAAACGTAGAAGAAATCTACCAATGCCATTACATTTTTACGCGGGTGAGGACGCGGGGCAAGGCGAGTGATTTATAGATTAGTTTCACGTTCAACTAACTATATTAATCCATCATAAACACGAGGATAGGAATGTCTTAAAAACTGAGCATGTATGAAGAGGATCACGAATGTGAATCAAGCGAAAGAGATTTGCTAAATTGCTAAATACTTTTTTCATCCTTCTTAAAGACCTTCGTTCAATAGACTGTCGTTCATTTAACACTTTGAAATTAGACACATAATGTAAACTCCCTTACCCGGATAGAAGATCGTTATATAGCCATTCAGCAATCACCACGTCGAATTTATGCTTTGGATCATTAATAAAATTCTGTACATTTTGATGGATGATCATTTTCTCGACTAGATCCAACATTACATGCAACGTATGGTTGAAGGAACTAACAGATATGTCTTTATCCATAAATCTGTTGATATTGTACCCTGAAAAAATCATCATCATCATATCATCACGCCGAGTTCCTAACGGGGTAGGCACAGAGTATAGAGCGCCAGCTCTCTTTAGACTTACATAATTATCTCTTTCGCTTCGTCCACATTCATCAGTCTCTTCAAACATGCTCGTCTGTTTCGAGTACTCTTAACGTTCCCATCCTTGAGCGTCCGATCGATTTGATCCAGGTAGTGGGAACGTGGTCTTCCTCTGCCTCTTCTCGCACACACTTTTACTTTGTACATCTGTTTCGTCAATCTTTCTTCACTCATCCTTTCTCTAGGTCTGCAAGTCTAGAGAGGACTGCCGCTCTACTCCCTACCCTACTCTGTTTAACCCGTGAAGTTCTCGGTGTGATATGTGTGTATAGTTAAGGCCATACCATATTTAGCTGTTTCCGAGCTGATGTTAACTTGTAGGAGATGTGGATGCGGATTCTGCGTTGGAAACGGTGTGAAGTAAGTAACCTACAATACAATTGAATTAAAAATAAGTCGATCAAAACTAAAGACTTCATGCCTTTCCAAGGTGAATCTGGTAAGCTTAAGTAGGTAATTAGGTATAGAGGCTTAGAGTTGAGAAATCTTCCCTCTTTTCACCGTGTATAGAATTTAGGTGCCGGCATGACAGATGCCGAGCCTGTCGCTGCATCTTTATAGGCAAGCTGTATAGGCATGACTGACATGCGTTTCTGGATTTTCGCAAAATTTTGCAACGGATTCGCTTAAGTCAATAAATAGTTTATGTAAAGCTCGTGGTGTGACCAATCACTGAAGTTAAGTCCAAAAAACCTAATTGGCTTGGACCGACAACCTCAGTTTTATAGAGGGGTACATAACTCTCCCCCACGGCATGGGGATTGCAGGCAAATGCATCTAGCAGTGTTTTATTTTTTACTGTGAAATTTTCTTTTTTGTTAATTCATAACTAATAGGAAGTAATCATATGGCGTGTCTCGAAAGTTGTGTTAGAGATCTGGCACGGCGCTTCCGGTCTAGGGAAGGGAATTAACCAAACCGAAAATAAACGGAATTCCACATAATAATTATTTTTATATTACCTCGTGTCCCGCTTCCAACAGTAATCTAACCAATCCATTGCCCAAAATTATTTGACTCTTGCCAGGTATTGGAAAAATTACTAATACTTTATAAGCATTGCACACTGACAAAGTAGAACAAAACCATAATAAATAATTCATTTTGCAGACGTGTGTTCCTGTACACAGAATAAAGGTAAATGTAAATTCTAGTGTCTGTTTTAAAATGCTATGATTATCTATTGTAACTACAGAGCTGTTATCAAGAGCACATTAACCCCTCGTATCCCATGATGGTATATAATAAAAATGTTACGGATCGCTGTTTGTACATGTTATATATAGTGGTAAGCTTCTCTTAACATATCCAAAACTAAATAGAAATGATGCCCTAAGTCACTATTCCACGCGGACAAAGTCGCGGGCACAGCTAGTTCTGAAATAAATAAAGTTCAAGAACTTGTTCTTAACTATTAGACAACGCATTTTTATAAAATGTATATATGAACAGATTGACGAACGTGGGCGAAGCGTAAGACATATGCAACTCTAGAGAGAACTGGCGCTCTATAATCTCTGTCTATCCCCGTGAGGGACTCGGCGTGATGATATGTATGTGTCTGTGTGTGTACTATATATATTTTTACCATCTATTATTATTATAAAGGCGTAAGTTGGTAAGTTTGGATGTTTGCTGCTTTTTCACGGCAAAACGGCCGAACCGATTAGGCTGAAAATTGAAATAGTAATGGCGTATACTCAGGATTAGAACATAGACTATGTTTAAATTCCGAATAATTCAAAGTTCTAATATTATAAAGGCGTAAGTTTGTATGTTGCTCCCTCACGCCATAGCGGCTGATCCGATTCTAGCAGGAAAATATATAAGCTACTTTTTCGAACTCACGCGGTCGAAGCCGCGGGCATTATCTAATTGGATAATAAATTGAAGCATTGGAAATAGATAATTGAATTTATTTAAATTAAACAAGTGGACTGCTAATTTAAACAATTGCGCATTTATATATAAAATAATTACAAGTAGACTATAGAGCCGTGGTGGCCGAGTGGTTCGAGCAGTTGCCTGCGACGCAAAGGTTGCAAGTTCGAATCCCGACTGTACCAATGAGTTTTTCTGAACTTAAGTACAGTGATTAGTCACACCACTAGCTTTACGGTGAAGGAAAACATCGAGAGGAAACCTGCATACGTCTGAGAAGAAATTCAAAGGCGTATGTATAGTCGTGCTTGAGTAACGTCGATGGACTCGCCATCTGTCACGTTGGCACCTAATATACCTCTGGCGGAAAGTGGGTGTATGGGTATTACCTATACACCTCTGCCTACCCCTTCGGGGACCCTTGTGGGAAGCCGTGAGGATATATTATATATTATTATTATTTCAAGTAGACTACAGCTAGACACGTTTTTACAAAAATAACTGTTTCACACAACCCGTTGTGTCTACAAGTGCCTCGCTATAAGAATACAACACTTTGAAACATTCTGCCATGATTGGCATTTTTTTCAACCGGCCTTCAATTAGCTTCTGCTTAAGGGTTTGGGTTTCCTCATCGGCAGCTTAGGTAACTAGTGCCGATTTTTGAGGTTTCTGAATCCTAACAACCTTAACTGACTTAGAATAGGTAGTCGATGGCCCAAGGAGGTTTCCTTCTGGTATTCAAGCGTAAAATTAAAAACCTGTAGATAAATCCACCATCTGATCACCCTGGGTGTAATGTATTTCTTATTAAGAGTCAGCGTAAATGCGATGAAATGAAATGATTTGTAAAACTAGTGACACAAATATTGTCATCAGTGCTGTAACAAATTCTGGGCAAGTATGATATAAAAAAAAAGTTTGATATTAGACTATTATTGTAAAAAACCGAATTGAGAAAAGAAAAAGAAATATAAGATTCAGAATAGTTAGAGACATCCACAAATTTGTGCCGTTTATGACCTACCGTTTATGAGATAGTTTACGAACTCTTTTTCTAAGTAATTATTGCAGATTCATCACGATTTAATTACCATAACATTCTGCCAAGCGGCTGGATAGCAGAATTCCCACTCCCTCGCAGGTGCGCTCGGTGTTTGCCTCTACTGACCACAGCAACAAACTACCGCCAAACAACGCAAAAGCTATTGAACGGTGAAGTTCATTCATGCTTGTATGAAAGACGAACAAACATCGCTAGAACTTTACAAACTTGTACATTTAAACAATTTGTAAGATTTTCGCATCATAAGTCAACGCTTTCCATCACGGCCATTCCTTTCATTCCTTGTGGAGTGCTGAGTGCCGGCAGGAACTCAACAATACCCATGATTTTTTATATGTCTTATATTTTTTTTTATTTTTATACAACAAGAGTGGCAAACAAGCATACGGCCCATCTGATGGGAAACGGTTACCGTAGCCTTTTTACGCTCAAGATACCGAAGTATCACTTGCGCGTTGCCACCCTGTGTTCGGAGAGTTATAGTGGGTTGGCAGCATAAGGTTTAATCCAACACAATGTAACAATCCTCCCCCTCCCCAAGGAGCTCATTACTGGAAACCTTATTCACCACGTAGCAACACAACACAATAAATTGTGTTATTTGGCTACGGACTTCTATTATATATATAATAAGGTGGAGGTCCTGCCCCAGTCGGGCAGCTCCAAATCGAACGGGAAACCCGTTATGCCCTACCTCTCTTAATTTGGCAGTATAGCCTGCCAGGCGACAACGCTATCACACATTTTCATTTATATGCAAATGAACTAGTTTTTCATGTATTAAGCTGTTTAAATCTATCTTCGTTGTATTAAAATAATTGATTACGAGTTTAATTGAAAAACAATTATATAAGTGTTTGGCTTGAAGGGTAATTGCAAACGTTTGATAAGAGTTGGGTTAGTAACGCACTGTATAAGAACGGTCAAGTATTCTAGAGAGAGATTTGAAAAAACAAAACGTATCGCATCAAAGGAATGAACATCTACACGGATTATACTGCAACATTTTGATTTCGTAGCTCCTTGTTTTGTGTAAATACGCCGACATTTTTGCACAACAATGCAAGATGTCTACAAAAAAGTTCCTTACGTATTGGAGAGATGGCGCTAGCATGACTAGCAAATATATCGAAAATAAAAATGTATTATGCAAGTTGTATTTGCGAGAACAGAGCTATTAGCATTGACTATAACTTTACTAGCATTAGCGTTGTATATACTAAAAGTACTTCTAGGGAAGGTATCAAACCCTAAAATATTAGAGTCAGTTTGTTTGTGCGTGCCAGACAACTTTGTAGGTCGTAGGCGCAAGCCGCCCCTCCTAGCGGTGCCTCGCGGGAGGACCAACTTGCTGAACAAGTCGCCCCTGACGCGCACCATACACACACTCAATCTTGTTGCGGACAATATTGATCTGTTCTCGTGTTCTATGAACGAATTCGCAAGGACCACGTTATTCGTATTGTGCTTATACTTAATTACTAATGTTATGATAATAGTTGATAATATATAATAATAGTTTTCTACACTGTCGAATTGGGTGTATCTGTAATGGTAGTGTATAGTGTTTTATAATAAATAAATAAATAACTTGTCGTGTTATGCTTGCAACTTATGTGGTATAAAAATAGATTTACCTTAGATCAGTCCTGAAAAGACAGAAGACGTTAGTATCCAAGTGGTGTAGGCAAAGGTGCGTGTGAACTCACACGTCACCAATGTTATCGGTAAATAGGCGCCTGTTATTCTGGTAGCACAATTTATAATTATGTGTCACACCTAAAAACACCTGACTAAGTGTTGATTATTTAAATTTTGGCATGTACTTAGAAAATTTTAAACTACATTGACTTTTAAACTTTAAACTGCATTTTATTAATTCCAGTAACTAAGCGGCCTTTTCTTTTTTAATGATCGTATAATTTGCATACATTTTTTTCACAATAACATTAACTAGATATAAACATATTAATATTGCTATGATGAGGTCAAGGTAAATTTTCTGGTACCAGGGCACCATGAGTGCGAAGGAGCGCAGATGCAGCGCGCCGCGAGTTCGCACCACATGCTCGACCCAATGCACCAGCTCTGCGCCAGGAGGTACTGGTCGGTCGTGGTATGCCAACGAGGATTCCTTGATCTTTCTTAAGTATCTATAAAATTAAAGTTAATGATATGATATAACATTACATAAACATTACTAATAGCATTTATTTGTAGTTTCTCAAATTAGAGCGTAGGTACACACAAACAAGCAGACTCTTCCACTCTATAATATTATTAGTACGGGTGTCATTTGCCAAACTGATTATACCTGGGGTTTTGCAATACGTCTTCGATGGCCACTCTCAAATCGTCCGCCAAGTTGATAGTCAAATCAACTTTTCTGGCAATACCTCTGCTCACAGCTCGGTTTATGTTCAAGAACTGATCGACGAACACTGGCACACCGATTATAGGAACGCCGAAATGTACCGCTTCTGTGAGCGACAGTAGGCCACAATGTGTGATGAAGGCGATGCAGTTGGGATGAGCTGAATAATACAGGAATAATTAATAGGTAAAGAATATGTGTAGGTACTACCTCTGCCTACCCTGTCGGGACCTTTGAGGGAAGGCGTGGAGATATAAAATAATTAATAGGCATGTTACGTTGGTTTGGACATATATAATGTATGAGTGAAGTAAGAATCAAGAAACAGAGTGTATGGAATAGAGGCAGAAGTCTTCCTCTACCTTTCTTTTTTATTAAACAATTATTATGTAAACCTTCCTATTGCTCAAATCTATTATATCTGTTATATTATGTAAGGGCCAAAAAGATTTTACCCAATATGCTTTGTTGCGGCGCCCACTGCAGCACGCGGACATTCTTGGGTGCATCCGGCATTGGCTCCTCGTACTTCCACAGGACTGTTTGATTCAGTTCTCCGAACACTTTCAAGATGCCACGCTTCATGGACTCTGGCATATCTTTGCTCTTCACATTACTGCCTAAGCTGAAGTATATGACACCGTTCTTAGCACTATCCATGAGTTTTTGCAAGTTCTGGAAAAAAAGTATTTATAAATCGAGGGTTTTATTGCGCAGGTATTGAGGGATTCTCAAAATTAATTTTAAAATTCAATATCATCACTATTACAAATAAGTCTGATGAGGCGGTAAGATCATCCTATCAAAGAGGCGAAGGTAAGATCTGGTCTGACGATGATTTGATTTTCGAAGAAAAAAATATGCGGAGCGGCGAAAAATGTGTTAAAACTTTTGAAACGCATGCAGTTGTTTTTCTTGATTGTAAAGCGCGTAAAGGGTTCAAACCTGCATTTTGAAATGACAGTGACGTTGACGTGACGGTGACATGAACTGCTGTTTGAAAGCAAAAATAATAATAAAATAAAATAATATATCCTCACGCCTTCACACAAGGGTCCCCGAAGGGGTAGGCAGAGGTGTATAGGTAATACCCACACACCCACTTTCCGCCAGAGGTATATTAGGTGCCAACGTGACAGATGGTGAGTCCATCGCCGTTACTTAAGCGCGACTATACATACGGCTTTGAATTTCTTCTCAGACGTATGCAGGTTTCCTCTCGATGTTTTCCTTCACCGTA
>JACCPG010000394.1:4206-40262 GCA_016069955.1 Drepana arcuata | reverse complement strand
GAACGGGTGATAAGGCAACAAGATAACGGTAATTTACTTTAACGGCAGCGCAATTTCCTCTTGGTCCGGATCTGTACGATGTTTGCAGATAGACAAGAGAAAGAATTGGAACAAACCTAGAAATCAAACATTTTTTTTATACCACTTAGGTGGCTAACAAGCATGCGGCCCGCCTGATGGTAAGCGGTTACCGCCGTATCTGGGCGCTTGCAACACCAAGGGTATCTGCGCGTTGCCGACTCTGCAGGAATCTCTTCACACCCTTCTTGAAGAACTCCATGCTGTACTCTCCAGGTAAAACCTCAACGGGGAGTTCATTCCACAACCTGAGCGTTCGCGGAAGGAAACTCCCTTGCAACCGCCCAGACATAGAGTAAAACAAAGTAGCCGTCTTTTCCTAAGGTGGATGCTGAAAGTGGAAGTTCTTAAATGGATTTGAGTGAGTGATAGAGAGGTTTATATTTTCGCACTTTCTCACAAGGCTCCCATAAGAGGTAGGCAGAAGTGTGTAGTAGCCCCCATATACCTATTCTTCGTTAGAGATATATTTTTGGTACCAACGTAAAAGTTGGCGATTTCATAACTTTTCTCAAGACTTTACGTCCTTTAATTTATTTTCAGACGTATGCAAGTTTCCTCTCGATGTTTTCTGTCGTTGTAAGGTAGTGGTGTGACAAATCACTGCACTTAAGATCAGAAAATCTCATTCGTACTTCGAACTTGCTATCTTTGCCTTGCAGACGGCTCCTCGAAACACTCGGTCATCACGGCTCAAACCGTGGGGACCACTTTAAATAATATCTAATATCCTTTAAATTTTTGAAGGGCTTTAATTCTTATAAAGATGATGTGAGCAGATACACAGATATATAACTCATAAATGCAACTCTTTATTGTACCATTAAACGTTAAAGAACTAAAGCGTGTGCTTTAATGACAAGTAGCAATCGAGTGCCGACTCGATTACACAATCGACTTGTCAACTCGATTGCAGCCCATTCAATTGAAAGCACTCGGCAAAAAGTGCATTGTTTCAACCAACCCCATCGAGCCGCGAGCGAACTTTGTAATCGATAGTCGTATTTTAATTGCGATTTGTTATTGACACCTGGAATCGTTTAGTTTTGATTTTAGGGTCTTTAGCTTTAAATAATTTACATTCCGTCATAGTTATTACGATTTTGTGAATGAAAAAAAAATGTATTCTTAACTCTATATATGTTGAGCCGTGGTGGCCGAGTGGTTCGAGCAGTTGCCTGCGACGCAAAGGTCGCAAGTTCGAATCCCAACTGTACCAATGAGTTTTTCTAATACTTAAGTACAGTGATTAGTCACACCACGAGCTTTACGGTGAAGGAAAACATCGTGAGGAAACCTGCATACGTCTGAGAAGAAATTCAAAAGGTGTATGTATAGTCGTGCTTGAGTAACGGCGATGGACTCGCCATCTGTCACGTTGGCACCTAATATACCTCTGGCGGAAAGTGGGTGTGTGGGTATTACCTATACATCTCTGCCTACCCCTTCGGGGCCCTTCTGGGAAGGCGTGAGGATATATTATATTATTATATTATATATGTTACGTATATGCACATATAGATGTATTGCATATATACATATGATCACGTCGACTCCCTGACGGGGTAAGCAGAGAGTATAGAGCGCCAGTTCTCTCTAGACTTACATACCTCTTTCGCTTCGTCCACATTCATCAGTCATACATGCTCGTCGGTTTGGAGTACTCTGTAAATGTATTGCATACGCTCTATATTCGAATGCAGCAATATCCACGAGTTTAATTACAAAAGCAAGAATGTTATTTTATTTCTAGCTGTACAGTATAATGAAGCATCATTGACGCGAGAATAAATCCAATGTTTTGCGTATACAGTGACGGGAAAACAAATGACCAACGCGTTTTCACAAAGGTTTACATGCAAAAAGCTGGGATGTCGCTTTGTATATTATTGCTCACTGTGATGGACTGTGAGTAACTACATTTTATTTTTGAAGGAAAACATCTGTAGGAAACCTGCGTACGATGGAATTTAAATGGAAGTTCAAAGTCGTATAGTCGTGCTTGAAAAACGGCGACTTATTCGCTGTCGATCAAGAAATACGTACGTTGGCAACGTACGTATTTCTCCGGCGAAAAGCGGATACATATATACATTATCGTAAAGCGTCGCATAGTTGCCAGATGCAAAAAATCTCGTCAAATTACCAAACCGTAGCAGTGCCTGAGTAGTTCAAGATCTGACTTGCAGAGTGAAGGTTACAGACGCAAGCATCAGTGGTCTGTACTAATGAAGTTTAATTACACATTACAGTACCTTCATTGAATTGTCACGAATCACTGCTCGATGCCGATCTAGGTGGCTAATCCGATTGCCGTGTCTTAAGCCGGCTTTTACCTACGTCTTTGAAATACTTCCCAAACGTATACAGGTTTATTTCAGCATGAAGCTGTAAGAACGCTAAATCTCGCAGTGTGATAAGTCACTGTATTAATTCGGAAAATATATACAGGTAGTTGGGATTCGAACTTTTTAAATCTTTTCTTTCCAGCTGACTACTATAGCCACCACAGATATTTTTTTTTGTAATTTGGATTTGGAATTAAACGTTTGGTAATTATATTTCCAGTGAGGTCAGGTAAGGCTCGAATAATTAAACGAAACCAGGTATTACAACTGTCATATCTCTGGGCCCACGTTGTGTTAGCAAACAAAGTATCGCAATATTTGCACTGCGGGCCGAATACAAATATGTAACACCAGCGTGGCCGCAATTGGGCATTGTGTAATTGATGTTAAATATCGCGGTATATCGGTTATATCAACTTAATATTGGAACGCATGAGCCGCGGTAGCAGAGTGGTTCGAGTAGTCTGCAATTAAGTTCGTTTCAAAGTAAACATTGCAAGTTTGAATCCCGACTGTAACAATACTGTCTTTGCTGATAATAAAATTCTTTAAACCAAATAGGGTTTTCTGAACTTATGTACAGTGATTAGTCACACCACGAGCTTTACGGTGAAGGAGAACATCGCGAGGAAACCTGCATACGTTAGGCATTCAGTGTCGTGCTTAAGTAATGGCGATTGACTCTCAATGACTCTATCACGTTGGCACCTAGCCTACCTAAAAATATATGTATAAATGTATTAATATCAAAACCCATAGCAAAGATCTAATAACTTTCGGTAATATTAGTAAAAAAATATAGTCGTTCATATGAAAATCAGCGAAGCGGCGGCAATAAAAGGGCCCTTTTTACATAAAACTCTTTATATAGGTACACGGGAGGGTTTATTGGTCAGTAGGTTTTTATACGTCTTATATGTGGACACATACGTATGTGTATATAGGAAAGCTTTTCGGTTATAAAAGCCTTTGGGACTAAAATGTACGACTCTTATATTTCAAATGCGTGTAGGTACGAAGGCTTTCAATAAATACCCATTTATCGCATGATTTTCAAGTGTTTATTCTGTTTGAAGTTTTAGACGGCGTGATAAGGGAGTTTCTTAAGCGATTAACGGACTGTTAGCGATGTTACAGGTCGTACGTGAGTTCCTGCTGCTTATCACCCGAATATCACACATTCGGGTGATGAACACAATAATTTGCAACCTTAGTCTGAAATGAGATAGTATACGTGTGTGTGTACGTTGATAACAATGTCTGTTACGATAGCTTGACGTTGTTTGGGACTATGTAAAATTAATTTGTATGTGTTTTTTTTAACATAAAGACATCATCACGGCGGGTCTTTCGGGTCAGCAAACAGAGTAGGGTGCCGATTCTCTCAAGACTTAGAAAGTTTTAGCACTAGTCACATTTATTAACGTTATTAACGCTATGTCTCTTCGAACATCGCCCGTTTTAACTATTCTTAACAACTAAACAATTAACATTAGTTACAAAAAACTACCTACTTTATTTACAATATCAACAATTACCATAGATTTCCATTATCCACCACCAACCATTATAAAACTATCAATAATGTGCAGGTAATACCTACCCAACACACCCACTTACCGCCAGAGGTATATTAGGTGCCAACGTGACAGATGGCGAGTCCATCGCCGTTACTCAAGCACGACTATACACACGCCTTTGAATTTCTTCTCAGACGTATGCAGGTTTCCTCTCGATGTTTTCCTTCACCGTAAAGCTCGTGGTGTGACTAATCACTGTACTTAAGTTCAGAAAAAACTCATTGGTACAGTCGGGCTTCGAACTTGCCACCTTTGCGTCGCAGGCAACTGCTCGAACCACTCGGCCACCACGGTTTAATTAATAATAATAAATTTTATTATAATAATGTGCAAATAAAATGTTTGACCAAAACGGTATCCCGAGGCACCATGCCAAGAAGATTAAAAGATTGCCACGCTGGATATTGCTGTTTCGAGTTCCAACTTGCTTGTAAAAATCAATTATTTTTCTACCTCTCTTACTAATATACTGTAATAGCAATTATTCGTTATTATATTTATACTGATATATGATTAGTCACACCACGAGCTTAACGGTGAAGGAAAACATCGAGAGGAAACCTGCATACGTCTGAGAAGAAATTCAAAGGCGTATGTATAGTCCTGCTTGAGTAACGGCGATGGACTCGCCATCTGTCACGTTGGCACCTAATATACCTCTGGCGGAAAGTGGGTGTATGGGTATTACCTATACACCTCTGCCTACCCCTTCGGGGACCCTTGTGGGAAGGCGTGAGGATATATTATATTATTATTATATTTATACTATTACGGATTAATAATAATAATTATTTTCGAGGTAATACATGTCTAAACTAATCACTAATCAGGCCTTAATTCATCATACCACCTCGTGTATCCTACGTAACATTGAAATGTTTGCAAAGCCCCGAAAACAAAAGACAATTTTGGGCAAAAGCGTACTTTTTTGCAGTCTTTTTGCAGCGTTGTATTCGGGTCACGTCCCCACTGGCTAAACAAGGCGACATGTTGAGAGGGACTTATGTGGCACCCTGTGCAGTCAAGAACCAACGGGTTAATCTTTGCTGGGGTCACTACGACCGGTCGACTTGACAGACCACCTACATATCGCCTTGTATTTTGATATAATTAAATCTACAATGGTGTCTTTTAATGGTTTTATATGTTTACATATGAGGTTTTATTATTGTTACTGATTAAGTGCAGGTGGTTTTCACTTACTTAAACTTGCTTATTTTTAACTAGCGACCCACCCCGGCTTCGCACGGGCGCAATGTAGATACCTACTAATAATATGTCATAGATAAACATGGTTACTGTGGGTTATCCTTTAGAGATAAATATATACCATCGCAGACTTCTTATTGATCTTTTTAAGATATACAATTCCATAGTACATTAATTTGATCTATCTCGTAAGGTTTAGCCAGCGTTTGCGATTTAAGCGCACAAAAATATTTTTGATTGATTTTTTTGGACTTCTCTGTAGTATCATATGTATGTATTATACAATTAAATCTTCCTTAAATCATTCTATCTATTGCTGAAAACTGCTTTAAAATCCGTTGAATAGATTTAAAGATCTCAGCAAAGCGGAAGCGCCTTCATTTTATACTATGTATTCTTTCACAGGTGTTCTTTTAAGGTAGTACCCACACACCCACTTTCCGCCGAAGATATACATATTTTAGGTGCGGGACAGATGGCGAGTCCATCGCCGTTAGTCAAGCACGACTCTAACTACGCCTTTTTTGTGTGGGTATTACCTATACACCTCTGCCTACCCCTTCGGGGACCCTTGTGGGAAGGCGTGAGGATGCAGGATTCCTTTAAAAGTTTTCCTTCTACGGTGAACTGTATATTTGTGTCTTCCCAAAGTTGCTGCAAGAATTTATAGAACGGTAACATTCTATGAGAGTAGTTATTCTTTTTATAAAGTTACCATATAGTTTACTCACGATAAAAACGGTGGGCGTTAATCATCAGATATATTAATATAAGATTTCGTAACCACGCGATTTAGAGTTGACCATTTAAAATATTATATTTATGTGGCAGCCCTGTCTATCGCCCCACATTCCTAAGGCAGCTACACACTGCGCGGTGTCAAAGTGAAACAGACAAAGTACTTCCGCTATTTTGTCGTTGTAGTGTGGAGCACTTTTCCAAAACAGCCCCCAAGATGTCAGGGAGTTATCACAGAAGAATGGGGTTTATTCTTATTCCCAGCTAGTTGTGCTCGCGACTTCATCCGCGTGGAATTTAACAAGTTATTGTTTTGTTTCTAAAATAAAAGTACTCAGTTACTCCTAAAAGGTATAAATAGGTATGCCGTCAATAAAAAGGTAAAGACAATTTTGAGAACTGGCGCACTATTATCTCTGCCTCCCCCGTGAGGGAGCCAGCACGATAATTTGTATTAATAACTTTCTTCTTTGCAATCTGCATCAGAATTTCGTATAGGTATAGGGGCAGAACATAAAATAATTATTAAATTTACACTTCATACTTCACATAAACCATTGAATCGACTGCCTGTGACTTGCAATTCGCGTGACACCCGGCAAGAATTTGTTAAAATTGTCCACCTACCTCTTTTATGTTCTTCGCTAGTCCTATTTAACTGTGGGGGTAGTGGCGCTGGTATCGCAGGCGCGGCCGGCGCGGTGGGAAGGCCAGGGTACCACCAGCCGGTGGCAGCTTGGCCGTTGAACATCCGTAGCTTCTCGTAAACGCTGTCGTTCTGCGCCGAAGCAGCTTGCTCCTTTTGCGAAGCAAGGTTGCGTAGCACCCGGTTGATTGATGAAACCTGTTGAGAAGCGCCTTGTCATAACGTGTTGATCTGATTAACCTATTTTACCTCTACATAGGTATTAGGTATATTAATAAATATAGTTGAAGACTTATATTTTACATAATAATAATACATAAGAGAATAATAATAAGAAGAGCCGTGGTGGCCGAGTGGTTCGAGCAGTTGCCAGCGAAGCAAAGGTCGCAAGTTCGAATCCCGACTGTACCAATGAGTTTTTTCTGAACTTAAGTACAGTGATTAGTCACATCACGAGCTTTACGGTGAAGGAAAACATCGAGAGGAAACCTGCATACGTCTGAGAAGAAATTCAAAGGCGTATGTATAGTCGTGCTTGAGTAAGGGCGATGGACTCGCCATCTGTCACGTTGGCACCTAATATACCTCTGGCGGAAAGTGGGTGTGTAGGTATTACCTATACACCTCTGCCTACCTCTACGGGGACCCTTGTGGGAAGGCGTGAGGATATTATTTTATTTATTATATAATAATACATATATAAATATGCAATTTAATATGCTCAGGCCTTCCAACAAGGGTCCCCAAAGGGGTAGGCAAAGGTGTAGATGAATATAACGCGTCTGAAACCGTGTGGTCTTCCTAAAAGAGGTCTCGCACCAGTTTCCGCCGGAATAAAAAACATCCGCTGAATACTTGTCCCAAAAATAAGATATCCGAAAATAAAATCACAACTATTTGATTGATGTTATCAAACTAAGCGCAGTTCAAGTACAGCAACATAATTAATGGCATGTCCCTAAACGCCTTAAATACTGTCTCTATAATGCATTAACTAAGTCAGATAAGGGGTTAACGGAAGTAGTGGCCAGCAAATTGCCGACGACAGGGACATACCGTTTCCGCTACAATGCCTAGATTAAACTTACAAGATAGTTTTTCTCCCGGCAAAGTATCCACGCCATGTCGGTTTCGTGGCCTGGACTTTTTCGGTCTTGTAAAGGTGAGATGAATTTTCGCAAAGCGTCTATTTAATACGGTGTTTATTCATAATAAGCCTTAAATACGATGCTATTTTTGTGCTACGATAAATCGCCACGAAAGATATGACAATGTTATCGAAATTTAATATTTTTTAAGGATTTCATATAAAATGTATCAAAAATAAAAAAATATCTTCACGACTTTCCACAAGGGTCCCCGAAGGGGTAGGCAGCGGTGTATTATCCCCATGCACCCACATTCCGCTAGAAATATATCTATGGTGAAGTATTCTGAAGGTCATTTTTACTGTGAAGAATCCAGAGTTAATTTAACATTACTTCTTATAAATTGATACTGACATTTTTGTCTCCCAAATGAACATTTTATATTCATGCATGCCTTTTTAAATATATTAATACGAACGTTTAACACTACGAGTTGAATCGAGGCTAAATTCGTAAGACATTTACTTGGAAAATTGGTCTCGATGCCATATAAAAAAGCCTCAAATATGAGTTATGCTCACTTCCCCACATCTCTTCCCCGCTCATAAAACCCCATCTCGCCACCATCGTTAACCCTGAAGCTGCAATCGTCGGCTTCCGCAACCCTCCAAAACTACTATCTAATAGGAAATAAATTGCGCCTCACCCTTTTAACAGCGAAACACGTGTAATTTAAAATCTAATATGATTACTAAATTCCAATCGCAGCCTCAAAGGGACACAGATTAGGGCATCCCCACCCCACGGCCCCCGACCCTCCCGGGGGCCTAAAAACCCCAATATCTATCTACTTTCACCGAAACTCACGCATGCGTAAAAACCTGACTCACACAAATATAAAATATTCTATGTATGCTCATTTTAACACGTAGCGTTGGCTATATTTTTCGCTCGGTAGAATTATATTATATCTGTTTTCTTGTTGTCATGGCAACGGGGAAATGTGTTTCCCGAGGGTAGGGGCGCGTAGTGTAGCGAATGTTAGGTATTTGAATAGGGAATTTCGCTGCGATGGGTTTGGGTGGCTGTTGTTGGATGCTACGCAGGCGTTTAGGGGCTCCCGTGATGCATTGATTCCCTAGTACCTACTTAACAATTATAGAATTAATGTTTTTCTTATATCCTACTAATAATATAAATGTGAAAGTTTGTGAAGATGTTTGTTTCCCTTTCACGCAAAAACTAGTGAACGGAAATGGATAAAACTTTGCATCAAGATAGAAATTTAAAAATCTACCAATGAAATTAAATTTAATGCGAGTGAAACGAGGCATAGCTAGTATCCCTTGAGGAGCCAGTATTCTAACTAAATCTTATTAGAAACAATATTTTTGCCTAAGACAGCCCGTTTATTGAGGCTATATATCATCACGCAACTGCCCAAGGGAGCACTAATCATAAGCATTTACTATAAGCAAAAGACTAGCTGTGAGCCGCGGTTTCTTCCGCGTATAATATCATAATATTTCAAAGCAATAAATAAAGCCTTATGTCACTCAGCTTGAATGTATATTTCCAATGGAGAAAGAATTTTTTAAATCGGTCCAGCAGTAGTTAGTCGGAGTCTATTCAATATAAACAAACAAACAATCGAATCTTTCCTCTTTATATTATAGTGCAGAAAACTTGGGATTCGAACTTAAAATATTTTGCGGTGCAGACAACTTGAACCACTCAGCCACCACGGCTGTGATTGAATATACCAGACTACGTTATGTAACATTCGACTTAATCCTCTGTTCCACTAATGGAAGATAATGGCAGTGTATAGTAGAACTGGGGTTCGGAGAGAGAAAATCCATATCTATTATATCTATTAGACTATTTATCATAGGTTATGGTAGGATATAATGAGGTACGGGTAAGAAGGGAGCTAGCACTAGCTGCTTATATATTTAAAGTTTTGAGAGGCAAAACTTACAATGCAGACTTTTTAGGTTTATTAGGGCTAAATACACCTGACAAGTACGTATGGCGCAGGCGTCTCCCACCGCTACTAGCAATACCGAAGGCAAGGACCAACCTGGTCAAGGAAGCACCGGTGACTAGAGCGCTGCACACCCTTAATAGTATCCATGAAGAGGTAGACCTATTCACGAGTACTCTGAGTGAATTCAACAGGGTAGCACTGTGAATTATATGCTATAAATTAAATTAAAAATACCTTATCTTAATATCGTATTAATATATTATATGTACACGGCTGAACTAACGCATTAGGATACATTTCCTGTTATGTTAGTTTTAAGTTGATAAATAAATAAATAAATATCTTTGTAAAACGTGGATTTTTTAAATTAATATTCTTGCGGAGTGTGGTAAGTAAGTAAAATAAAAGGGTTGATTATGTAACTTCCTTTTCCAAAGTAAAAATATGGTGGATCTAGTTAGTCTACAGCTACACATGTGTCAAACAAGTGTATTAAAGTTGATCTTAATATGCAAATATGTTTGTCTTCTAACTATAAGAAGCTGTGGTGGCCGAGTGGATCGAGCAGTTGCCTGCGACGCAAAGGTCGCAAGTTCGAATCCCGATTGTATCAATGAGTTTTTCTGAACTTAAGTACAGTGATAAGTCACAACACGAGCTTTACGGTGAAGGCAAACATCGAGAGGAAACCTGCATAGTGCATACGTCTGGGACGAAAAACAAAAGGCGTATGTAATAGTCGTGCTTGAGTAACGGCGATGGACTCGTCATCTGCCACGTTGGCACCTAATATACCTCTGGTGGAAAGTGGGTGTGTGGGTATTACATATACACCTTTGCCTACCCCTTCGGGGACCCTTGTGGGAAGGCGTGAGGATATATATATATCTAATTTATTCCTAGAATTATGACGAGACTTAGATGTATAATTCTGCATAAGCTTGCGAACGTTCTGGCCCATAAAAATAGCCTCGCTAGACAGCGCTGCAGAACGTGAAGTTGACGTTCTGCAGCGCTTCCATTCAACCGATCGCAAATAAGTTAGAGCCGAGTATCAATAATTATTTTGTAGCAAGATAACCAAAAAAATATAGGGACCTACCCAATATTTGTGTGTGTCTGTATTATATTTACTGTAAATAAAATCCGGTTTGAGCCCCGACAGATTTTGAAAAGGTCATATTTTATATCGTTGTCAAATCAAAAAACATCAGCAGATTACTTCGGTTCCAATATTTGAAAACCAATTATAGAATTCAAATCCTTCCAATCAGATAGGCATAACAAAAAACGATCTCTATTCTAACTAGAAAAGACTTTAAATTTCGAACGCGAGCCGACCAACAAGAGAGGTGCATTTAAAACGTGTGTTCTGTTTCTGACAGCGCCCCGACCAATCAGATAGGCAGAAAAGATTAAAGAACGGCGTACGCGTTCCTATTAGAATTTAAAAGGATTTATTTTTATGGGAAGGTAAATTTATTGAACCAAATGTTATTAGATGTTTTTTTGCAATAAAAAGAAAACCAAACTTAATTAGTCATTCAATTATTAGCTTTAGTGTTGCCACACTGAACAGCAAATACGATTCATTTGGGAAACTGTCGTGAAAATGTACTGCAACTTCTCATTGATCAGTAACTTCAGGATTTATTCTTAATAAAATTATTGTAAATTTATCGTATTGATACATAGTTATAAATTTAGGTTCATACCTATATATCTAATAATCTCATGATTATTGAAATTTATCGGAATCACATGTTCAATCTGAAAAAAGGGCACGTGTCTATTTAAAAGGCTGACTTGAAAAAGCGTGTTTGTTCAATGTGCTTTATTTGTGACGGGCCAATCGCATGTGGCGGCGTATTCACGCAAGGATAGATACATGCAGCTGCTGTGTGTCTATTATACAATTTGTTTCGCTAATTGGCTTTTTGTTGATAAAATTCGTTTCTGATACAATTTGTCAACGGCCGGAGGCTTTTATTAACATCTTTTGAATAATTTACAAGGTTCGAAAATTTTATAAAATTAGTCCCGTTTATCGAAAATTTCATTAACACAGTTAATATTGCATTATCGGATCCTTGCGATCAGATCCAGGAAAACACGTTGGTATCATTTGTTTTTCTGTAGGTTAGGGTTTAATCATTCTACGAGTTTTGCAGTGAAAAAATAAAGTTTCTCTGCGCGTGGGTATAGGCGTGAAAATACCCACGATAAAATCAAAAACTAACTACTTAAATAGTAGGTGTAATTTTAAAAACAATAAAACTAACTACATAGTAGGTGTAATTTTAAAAACAATAAAACAAATTCATTTATTCTCTTAAAATAAATATGTGTACCTAAAACATAATTTTAATTTTAAATTATTCCTTAGCTTTACGACCTTTCTCGTTTGAGTAAGTCGAATCAGTGATCAACGATGTGTGTAAAGGGTATGAAACTTTGGCCATTTTTAGGGGCAAGTTGTGTGCGTGTGTTTCGTGTGCAGGGGGCTTTAAGCGAGATTTAAAAAACTATACACCGCTAGCACGCAGCGCTTAAATCGCGGCTTAAGCCTACGGACATTGTAGTTTTATAAATAAAGCGCATAGTACAGCAGAGGCTTGCATAAATTAAGGCTATTACGTACAACGAAATTCGAACATGTTTTCACCTTACATACACTTTCACGCTTTCCCATAAAGGTAGACAGAGGTGTATAACAGCACTCTATTTACGCCTGGAATATATTTAGGTGCCGACGTGACAGATGGCGAGTTCTACAAACGGCGATGGATGGAGGCCTGCAGTCCACCTCATGGAGAACGGTTACTCCGCCAATTGATGCTGGCAACGCTAATGGTACTTAGATAATATTGCTGACGCGTTACCGATATTAAATGGATTATTGAGTGTTTGTAATATTGTTGTTATACTGTTTTACGCTAGCACGTTTCCATTTAGAGCTAGATATCTCTAAATCTTCACAAAATGGTAGAAAGGGGCTGTAAGGATACCCACATATTGCCAGTTGAAGAGAAATATTTTCTAAGTAGATAGAATGTATGTATCAGTTCAGAAATATGTATTCTTTTCTTTCCCACGATTTTCGTCTACATGCCTTACCACAAAGGGCTTGATTAGGGTAGGTAATCAGGTATCACCCCCTTAATTGACGTCATATCTTTAAATTTCTCTCATATTTAAGTCCCAAAAATGTTAATAACTACAATGAACTTGACGGGACTAAAACCTACACCGCATTTGTGGCTTACTACAAATACTTTTGAGTTTTGATACCGTTTCGTCACTATGCCAGGCGATGGAACAAGATCTTTTCGTACCTACTCAACCACTTTTGTTATTGTTTTGTTTAATCATCAAATTTCATGCTTGAGTCACTTTTAGTACTTACCAAGGTACTTACTAGGTGTAGTGCAAGAATTTTATTGCTGTTTGCGGTTGAGGAAGAGAGGATTTAAACGTGCCTGAGAGCTAGAGCTCTACTCTTTTTGGTTTAGGTTTTAATTTAGGTTTAGGTTGTTACTTTCGAGGGAATTAAGGGCAAATCATGTATTTATACTAATATTAAAAAGAGGCAACGTTTCTTTTTGGTACCTACTTTATAACGTTATTCAGAAATCATACCAGGAATACCACTGTTCATGGCCGGGTCTCATAGGTCTCAATAGACTGTCACTAAAATTTAATTTAAGTAGGTTGTTTGTTTAAAGTAAGTTAGAAAGGGCAAAGCTTAGGCGTCCAATCGCCATACTAAAGACCTTACGTCAATTTAATCATAATAAGCACGATATTACCATATTTGTAACGTCTAATTAGAACTGAACGCGTTCGTATCGAGTTACTCTGCGCTCGATAGCTCATAGATCATTGCACGCGGGCGTTCTCTACGTCACCCTGACACTGACAGTTGACAGGTGTCACGTGGTATGCGATCCAGCGATATGTCGTATCATCGATAGTAGAGCCACCCTTGGTGGTCTTGTGGTTAGGAGGGAAAAATTCTGTCATTTGGCTAATGTCTGATAATCGATGACGTCAATCCGTGATTATGAATCGATAGCGAGCCCGCGATGGGCTGTTATGAGTGATCGTTAACAAAATTGAAAACATATTTAAATGCATGCTAGAATCTGATTGTCTACGTAAAAAATCTGGTTAATTTCTGTTCCTTTGTAATATTTTTTTTAAGTTTTTGCTATATTTCTGCTGACGTCATCATTGTATTAGCGGTCTCATTACATACTTATTAATATTTCAAACCATATTTAACAAATTTACAAGGAAAAGTGTAAGATTAATTCTTATATTTTCAACTAAAGCGCACACACATTCAAAATTGGTATTGAATTCAAATTAAATCATGCTCATCATGATCAAAATATGACATGCGTAGGTACCTAAATATATTGTAAGTTATGTGTAGATAAAATGAAAATATGTCAAATACCGAACACTTTTATGCACCTATGTACCTACATCAGTGTATACATATTTATGGAACAAGGTCTTTTGGCAAGTCATTAATTATCTAAATCGAAACTAGCACAGTGGGTTCATCGCACTAATGTAAAGGCCAAAAAAGGCGCTCCAAAGAAATCCTCTCAGAGCCACGCTCAATGCGATTCCCCAACTATTAAAGCCTACAGTTTCCATTCAACATCAAACCGATCTAGATGGGACAAAGGCCATTAAAGTGAATACAAATTCCTTCAATGAGGGGCCCTTCCCCGTTAGAATTACTATTACCTACATCGGTATTATCCATAAACATTTTAACTTAACCCGAGGAGACCCGTTCGATTCCCGCGTGGGGTGCGGTTGAGGGGATTTTTTGCAAGTCTCTTAGGCGAGATTGGACGGTTCCCTTTCAGTTCATTATGGCTGTTAAATCGTTGTCGGTTATTTGGGTTCAAGTGGTTATTTATTATTGAGTTGCGTGTTATTGGATCACTAACTAGTTGTCTATAGCTCTGCATATTGTCTACTAGATGTGTCCCCTGGGTTTGACCGCTGAAAATATTATTTCAATGCTAGTTATTTTATATATATCTTAAATATAAATATTTGGTACTGTGACGGTAGGTACAAAGTAATAATAAATATAAACTAACTATAAATTGAATAAATGACCCAAATCTGTGTCACGCAGAAGGGTGCCAAGAAGACTAGCGGCATTGCCACGTTGTATGGCAATGCTGATTCGCTGAGCGAAATATTCATGTTACATATTACATTCAAATATACATAAAATGTTATTTTATATATATTCCCAGTATAAATCATGTGCCAATGACTAATGAAGTTAATAGTATCTCTGTCTGTATCCATGTCAAACTGTAGTATAAAAAAAACATAAGATTCTTTTCAACCGTTCTAGCGTCACGGAGGAAGAAATTGTGTAGGTATGTTGGCACATAGTCTACCGTATTTTAGCAATTGTCTGGCAGAATTTATATCACTCGGTATGGAGTTATGCTACCTTTGTAGTATATACGTATGATTGTAGAAATTATGTAAAACCTCAACATGAACGACACAAACATGTTGCGAGCAACAAAACACGATCGGTGAACGGTATCTCCGATTTCAACAGTTTTGCGTGTACACGAAAATGAAACCCACATAAGGCTGTATAAGTAGTGAAACCTCCGAACTGTTTGCAGGTAGCGTTTGGCCGGATCGTGTTGCAAGTCGGCCCATTGGGCGACCGAACGACTTCTAAATTTAAATTGGCTGTCCCCAAATCGTATTTAACGGCTTTTGAGCAACTGTTGATTGGCTATATTTGATAATGTCTGTGTTGTTTACGTTTAGACCTTTTGAAATTTTATTAACGACTGTACTGTCAATTTGGTCTGTCAAACACTGTCAAAATCTATTGGAAGCTAACCGCTTACCATCAGGCAGGCCGCTTGTTCGCCACCCCAGTTGTATAAAAAATGGGCTTTCAATTACAAAAATTGTTTTTAAAATTAGATTGATTGTTCTTAAGAGCAACTGTTTCTCACAAAAATATCTGCAGCGGGAATCGAACCCGCGACCTAAAGTCTATAGTCAAGGTTTCTAACAAATAGACTAGACGGTCGTCTTTAAAATTAAATTACCTATAATAATGATGATCTCATTGGAAGTCTTTTTCTTTACAATGTCGTTTGACGTTACCTATGACGTATATTTCAATTGTAGCTAGGTATATGAAATTATTATGTGTAACAAACAAACATATTATATATAGGTAATATTAGCTAAAGCTATAAGCTAAGAGCCGTGGTGGCCGAGTGGTTCGAGCAGTTGCCTGAGACGCAAAGGTCGCAAGTTCGAATCCCGACTGTAGGTACCAATGAGTTTTTCTGAACTTAAGTACAGTGATTAGACACACCACAAGCTTTACGGTGAGGGAAAACATCGAGAGGAAAACCTGCATACGTCTGAGAAGAAATTCAAAGGCGTATGTATAGTCGTGCTCGAGTAACGGCGATGGGCTCGCCATCTGTCACGTTGACACCTAATATACCTCTGGCGGAAAGTGGGTGTGTGGGTATTACCTATACACCTCTGCCTACCCCTTCGGGGACCCTTGTGGGAAGGCGTGAGGATATATTATATTATTTTATTATAATATTAGCTAAGAGTTTTATGTATGGCGTATGTATGGTAGTTAGATATTGAACGTATGTTAAAAATAATTCGTAATGGTTATAAAAATAGGTACCTATTGATAATCTATCAATATTTTTTACAACAACACAATTGTTCGCAATATTTTTATTGAACAACACACCGCTCGAAAAATATATAAGTGGGTACATATTTACGTGTACTTAGTTAAATACTTATGCAGGTTTACTTTGGTAAATATGTTCCAGAAAACCTGCTGTATCTCCATTTTCTCTCCCAAATATTGTAAAGTAGGTACAAAAAAAATACCTCAACATTTCCATACAAAATACTCATGGATTTAAAACCGTCAATTCCTATGCCATCATAAGCAGTTGACGCTAATCCGTCAGACGGGGGTGAAATACACGATGCAGATCTTTACGGGCCCTGCTTCGGGTGCGAGTGGGATGACAAATATTTTGTGCATTCACGCGTAAACATGGAATTATAGTATAAGTTTTTAATGGCAGAAAGACGTAAGCGCCGCCTTTGTAGATTTCCCGACGGTACGTTAAAAAGTGTTCTGTATGAACGTACTGCCTACGTTGGTGAACGAAACTTAACTAAATTGTAGGGAATATCTAATAATTGAAGCTAAGTACATCCTTGATAGGTTATTAGCTGCGCCCCGCAGTTTTGGCCCGATGTCAAATAACATGTATGATAAGAACTCCGCTCTCTTGCAGAGTACAATATTATACTTGAACCACTTATCTCAAAACATTATGTCTGTCAAACCCACATTAAAATCTGTTTCGTTGCTTAAAAGGACTAAGCGTACACGGCGGGAAGGTAATTTGCTCTATACTATTGTTACGTAAAGAAGAAGTTAAATACTATACCTAACCTGAAGACTGTAGAAACATTTAATGGAATGTCAATATTTGTATTTCCAGTTGAAATATATACCTACTTATTGTCCATTCGAAGATCCAAAATAGCTATAAGCTTCATGTATGTTAGGACGGAAAATTTCGTTCGTTCTTCGCTATTCACGGCAGTATAGCTCCTCCGAGCGCGTCTGTTACGCCTTTCCAGTCCGGAGCAGAAATCGATTGTTCCACGTATTTTTGTCCGCTTCCAGTCGGTAAGAAACATCACGCCCATTCGACCGTTATGACTACGCCGCGGAACGCACAATCATACACCCGTCCCGTTCACACGCGTGTGTGATCATATCAGCTGTCACATTCACCTATTTGCCCAGTGGGCTGCGTGCAGAGGTACGACAGTCATAAAAATAGCCCCTTTGGCGCCGAATCTTCCAGGGGTACTTCGATTTTGTGTCCTCTTGTTACGTGAAGGGTGTAGTGTAGGTATCTTTATGTAAGCATGTAGGTAGAGCTATGTCTGTTACAAGGGTATGTCTTATAGGATTTTATAATTCATAGCACAGATCAAATCACATGTTTCTAGATCTCTGTTAGTAATTGTAAAATGTTCTATAAAATTTATGGGTATTCTCTCCTTTGGTTTGAATCTGCAGATGCAAGCTTATCACGTGATGATTTGCCGAAACTAATTCGCAATATCATACCCGCAAGAACAAACACTCGAGAGCACAAAAGCTTTTTTGCTTACTGCGTCTTTCATTGTATCACCAAGTGTTTACACTCCGCGAAACGTTGGCATATATCACAAAAACACAATTTGGGAGTTGTGACATTATTAACTGAAAAATTGCTCCGGTGAATAGGTAGGTGGAAAAAATAATATTGTATATTTTTTTTTGTGCTTTGTGCACGCAGATGTCGCTCGAACGTCGGGCTCGATTACCGATGGTGTCACTTCGGGCATGGCTTTATTTGATATCTTGTTCGTGATATTTTTCATAGGGATCGCGGTATATTTTTTGCTCAACTCATTATATGCACTATCCCGCATGTCTGTCGTTACCTTATATTTCATGACGAGTAATTGCATTTTGTTTTAACCTTACTTTTTTGCCGACGTTTATATTTAAACTGACCAAGGATTTTTTTAAGGTTTCTCTTTTATGTATGTTTTTATGAGCCGTGTTACTTGATTCGAGTTTTCGGCTACAGCACGAAAATTGGAAGTTCGAATCCCGTCTGTACCAATGTGTTTTTCTGATTGAAAGTAGGTAGGTAGGTAGGTACAGTGATTAATTACACTACGAGCTTTAAGTTGACGGAACATATCGAAACAAAACTTGCATACTTTTGAGAAGAAATTCATAATACGTATAGTCGTGCTTGAGAAACGGCGACGGACTCGCCATCTGACACGTTGGCACCGTTGAGTGTGGGCCTTAGGTGCACAGGGAAGGCGTGATGTATGTAAAAGGTGTATTTTATATATTTAGGTGTTTAACTACTAACTCTCTCTAACTAAGACCTACCTAGTACAGCTCTTGTACACTAACAACATCAAACAACTCACAACTATCGTGTTCAGAAAGAAACCTGTAATTTAAAGATACAAAGCTGTTTTGACGAAGCAAAATAACGTTCGTTGTAAGAAAATTAAATTAATTTATCCATCCCGATATTTGCACAACACAATATTATATCACAATGGAACTTTATGAACTCCACAGTCACATAATAAGTAAGAATTTCTATAGAAACCCAATCGTAGACCATCCCAACTTGAAATTTTTAAACCATCATCAATTATCATGGCCGAATGGTCTACGTTCCATGGTGTTCTTTGAAAGCGGCTCTGAACAATGGGCCCGCGCGGGACATATGCTCGTGAAATTTTAAATCTGCAAAATTGGATTAGTAGCTCGGGATTGTCATTGGAATTTTGACCAACTTATGTTGATACTCGGCACAATGGGCGAGGGACATGTGTTTGGTAACTTTAGCTTAATTCAATTTGGAAATGTTGTGACGTTTGCTACTTATAGATATCTACAAATTATTTAATTTCTTAATTGCTTTGTTAATTTCGATTTACGGGTCCTGATTTTTAAAACCTCATTTCGGTTTTAATGGTTTCGCTTACATTTTTAGATAATTAAATTTGTTTTTTATATATTGAAAAGTTTATATATAGGTATTAAAAACCATGTACTAGCAGAATATAACATTTGAATGATGACTTTACGCGCTCTACATTCGTGCGTTAGATAAACCGTAAAAAATGTCAGACTTGTAGTTGGAAGCTATGAGCGCGTCTGTCTGACTGTAAGGATTACACTATTTAATACCTAATAAATGACTCTGTGTCTATAGTATGTTAAAATTTTTATACACTTATTCGTACTTATTTGTAAAACAAAAAGAATTACAATTGTTCTAAAGGTGTAAGCATACATAGTAGGTAATTATAATTATAGTCCTACAATATATACAGAAAAGTGCTAGAGAAATAGCCAACCAGATAGAAGATGTGATATCCTAATATAACTCTTAAACCTTTGAAGTAAAGTTCACTTGAATAAGCATTAACCTAAATAAAGTTTGTTAATTACAAATATCGTGATACATCAAAATCCGAAACGACATACATAATAAGGCACAGTGTGCCAACAACAGCAAAATTAGGACATCAAATTGTACTTACACTAGGTATATTATCATTATTGCACACGTTCTCGCTGAGTAGGCGGTCTCTGATCTCCCAGGCGAAGATTGAAGGGCACTCCCGCTTGTAGTCCGCTATCTTCTGGACCACCGGCGTCGTCGCGACCCTGGGTTTCGAGCCACCAATAGCCCTGGGCTTGATCGACCCCGTCTCGTAATATCTGCGTGCAAAGCTGAATTTAGTTTGGATTATGGAATATAGCGGGAGCGTAAGACACATGGTTAGAGAATTGAAAAGACAACTTGTTCTTAGCACAAAAATGCCAAAAATATAAACATATGGCAATTTTTTGTGGCAGACATCTTTACATATACCTATATATCTTCCTCACGCCTTCCCACAAGGGTCCCCGATGGAGTAGGCAGGGTGTATAGGTAGTAGGTACCTATATATCCACATTACGCCTGAGATATATTTTAGGTGCCAACGTGACAGATGGCGAGTCCATCGCAGTTACTCAAGCACGACTATACATACGCCTTTGAATTGCTTTGTCGTTAAGCTCGTGGTGTGACTAATCACTATATTGTAAGTACATATTACATAACAACCAACAGGTATAGGTATCATATTGAAAAAAATTGCAAGAAATTGGTATTTAAGAAGTATCTATATTTGTGGTAGACAATTTTAAAAACCTGTAGGTATATAGTATTGTCTGCTAGAGAGAGTATAGGGCCAGTTCTCTCGAGACTTACATACGTTTCGCTTTATTGCGCCACAATAAAACCACATCCACACTAAACAATCATACAAATTAGAATTGCTAGTAAAATCACACAATAGAGTGTTTTATAAATTATATTTTTTTTGCTATATAAGTATCTTGTATTTTTTTTATTCCATTAGTTTAAACTACTTCCTTTAATCCTTGACAGTATTAAAACACAATTACAAAATATTCCCTCATTCTTTTTGAAGTACCAATAGAATAGTTTTTATCTTTAAAACAAAATTGATAGTCGTAAATATACACCTTATTACACTCTTAGTAAGGTATTAAATATCTTTGTTAGTTGGATCACATAAGTTGGTCGTATACAGGATGTATTCGACGTATCGACATGTGATGATATTTCTCGCAACAATAGATTGAAGATATCATTGTATCCTGTCTATTCTGACGATATTTTGAGAGGTTCTTCTTTTTTATATTATCGTTATGTTGTCATTAAATTTGTAAATATTTACTATATTGTTTATGTATGTCGTTATGAAGTACATTTTCGCAACTCCAACTAAAAAGTCGTTCAATATTTCTCAGCAGGCAGCAGGATTTTGAAATAGACTTCCGTTACTGCAGTATTTTAATAATATATTTTTTTTTTTTTACGAAAATACACTGTATTATACTAACGTAGTTAAATTGGATCTGATGGGTTTTTCTGAACTTAAGTACAGTGATTAGTCACACCACGAGTTTTACGGTGAAGGAAAACATCGAGAGGAAACCTGCATACGTCTGAGAAGAAATTCAAAGGCGTATGTATAGCCGTGCTTGAGTAATTAAGGGATGGACTCCTCAAGCATCTGTCACGTTGGCACTTAATATACCTCTGGCGGAAAGTGGGTGTGTGGGTATTACCTATACACCTCTGCCTACCCCTTCAGGGACCCTTGTGGGAAGGCGTGAGGATATATTTACATATCCTCACGCCTATATATATATATATACAGCCACGGTCAGTTCTGAGGAACGTCCTTAAGCACTTTAAAACAACATTGATATCCATATGTTACATTATGTATGTAACATATGGATATCAAAGATGGACACGTGGACATACTCTTTTAAGAGTACCCACTCGAAACGTATAAAGACTTGATGAATGTGGTTGAAGAGAAAGAGGTTTTTAAGTCCAGAGAGGGCTGGCGCTCTACTCTAGCTGTTTACCTCGTGAGGGATGTGGTGACATGAACTACATAAATATGTAGGTATATTATATCATATCATAACGCTGAGTCCCTAACGGGGTAGGCACAGAGTACAGAGCGCCAGTTCTCTCTAGACTTACATACCTCTTTCGCTTTGTCCACATTCATCAGCCTTTCTACTCTTGACATTCCCGTCCTTGAGCGTCCGATCATTCTGATCTAGATAATTGGAACGTGGTATAATTATGTATGCTTTACATTATCTTATTTAATGGGATAATTATATATTGCATGCATGCCCCATTCCTATTTACACAGAGAACCGTTACAAATCGTTACATGCCAATAACAAATATATTTTCGACCCTCAAATAAACACTATCGAATCGAAATCAGCGTTGTCATCTGTCGGTAATACGTGTTTACTTAGCCATTGTGAAGGAGCATTTACAGGGTTATCGACAAGGGCCTCAGGCGGTTCGTAATCGCTTTTGCTTCGGGCTGATTCTCGAAAAGGAAACTGAGGGTCGATGCGATTGTGACTACGTTTTAATTAAGTGGCAGTTTGTGGAGAGATTATCAAACATACCGACATATTTAAAAAAAGACTTTTTTTTTTTTTTTTCTATTTATTATAGGAGTTTCGTCGCATAGCGACTATGTCACTCCGTGAGGACACCTGGATATAAAATAAAATCACTTATAATCTACGCATATACAATTTTAACAAACACTTTATATTGTCAGTACTAGGGTTCGCCAAAGTGCTGTTACATAGACCCACATCCTGGGTACATCCAAAAAAAAAGACTTGATAGTACTTTTTATTAAGAGTAAAATCCCTCTTTTCGCCGCATGTGTGTTTAGGTGCCATCGTAGCAGATGGCGAGTCCGTCATTGTTTTTAGTTTCTTTTCAAACGGATGTAGGTTTCTTCGCGATGTTTTCCTTCACCTTATATATAGTTCTTGGTGAGAAAATCACTGTATTTAATTTCCGAAAAAAAAATTTGCAGTTATGTTTCGGTCCTGCGATACAATGGACTGCTTAAAATCTGAATTAACCTTTATCTTTAACGTGGAATAAATACTGAACATCAAAATGATAACTGCATTCCGAAATGAAAATTTAGCTTTATCACTCCAAAGAAATTCGTCAACAACTATTGAAGTATGCCTGTCTCGGGAAAGGTTACATATTTGCTGCGTTTGCGGTTGAAACTCTGGGGCCTTGGGGTCCTGAGGCTCACCATCTTTTTAAAGAGGTCTCGCGCCGTCTAGTCGAGACCTCTCGTGACTGGCTGGAACATATCTCGCTCAGAGAATCAGCATTGCTATCCAGCGTGGCAATGCTGCTAGTCTTCTTGGCACGTTGCCTCGGGATACCGATTTGGGACAAATATTTTATCTGTAAGTAGTTAGTTTCAACTGTTCTTTGTAAATATTATTACTTATTCAATAAAAAAATTGTGATTTAAGTAGAGTTGGTAAATTTAAGCAATTTTTTTAGAACTAATCTGAGTAATATTCTCGGTAAAATATGAGCTCATTTCGAGTATTTGGTTTGAATCGTTCAAGTACGCAGTCAATACAGCGTTATTTAATAATTGTTTTACATTCATTACTCACTTCTCAGGGTCAAGATCCTTATCCGCGCATGTTATCGGTCGATGAAAAGTACATCTGCAACAGTTACCGCTGCAGGGGTCCCTAAACGCGGGGCGTAATGTAATGCGCGCACTTATCAGAGATTGTTTTTGAAGTGGTTATTTAAATGTAAACGAATCTCTTGCGCTCTACTGAGTGTTTATGTGAAAAATATTCGATATAACTGGCTTCTGTTATTTTGGTAGAAGTTCATCCTTTTGCTACTAGCACTTAATAAGTGTTTATAAGCGTCAAGCTATTTATTTTATACATAACTAGTGGTCCGTCCCGGCTTCGCACGGGTGGACATAAGATTTTTTATAAAAGAAAATATAGCCTATGTCACTCACGGTGAATGTATCTATCCAATATTGAAAGAATTTTTCAAATCGGTCCAGAACTTTTTGTGCCAATTCGTTTCAAACATACTTACATACAAATCTTTCCCATTTATAATATTATTATTAGTATAAATTAGTACGGCTAAAAACCAAGCTATAATAGCGTATATATATATATATATATGTATATATATATATATATATTATAATAGCGTATAGTTTACCGTTAGACACCATTATCTAAATAGGTACTCACACCTACTGTATGCATTGATAAAACAGGAAGGCGTAACTGACATACTATGATCACGTCGCGTCCCTAACGGGATAGATATAGAGAGATAGTATAGAGGAGAGAACAGCATGGAGTTCTTCAAGAAGGTTGTGAAAAGATTCCTGTAGGGCCGGCAGCGCGAGTGATACCCCTGGTGTTGCAAGCCTCCATAGGCAGCGGTAACCGCTTACCATCAGGCGGACCGCATGCTTGTTTGTCACCCATGTGGTATAAAAAAAAAAGACAGAACTGGTGCTTAACCAGTTTTCTCAAGGCTCACAGACCTCTTTCGCGTCTTCCACATTTATCAACCTCTTCATGCACGCCGGTTCCTAAATATAATTCATTGATATCTATTTACTTGGGGCTTTATCCAATAACCGTTAAAGTATCACGTATCTGATTAGATTTTGTTCAGCAAATTAAAGAACGAATATTAACCGAACTTCATTTATCAATTTGGAACGCAAAGAATACAAACCTCTTTAGTGAGGAATCAGAAGTAGCTCAAACAGCAGGAGTCTCTCGTAATTAGGAGTCCTGCCGCTTGCCCTTTCAGTCCCTCAAGGCGTACAACCCTTACTCGTGTAATTGGCACGATAAGATCCCGGGGTGTGGGAAAAATGGAGCTCACAGCATTTGCAGGCGACGGCGGCGACGCGAAACGAATCCGAAATACAACTCGATTCGAGAATAGTTAAGCGTTTCTTTGAATAGATTATTAAGAACAAAAATGAAAGATGCGAATGAGTGGTTTGCACAAATTTGATCGTATGATCGAACCTCGTCGATTTCAACCAATAAGTTTTTTATGAACTTAAGTGTGGTTATTTAGGTACAACATGGCTTTCGATGAAGAAAAACTACATACATTTGAGTAAAAAATTCAATGACATAGTCGAGCTTGAAGAACAGCAGAGCCGCTAGGGGTATCTCTAATGGTTGCTACAAAAGTTTACTCTAGATGCCTCTTGTAATGGCCATTTCCCTCTGTGCACATTTTCCCCTTTATCGAACAAATAAAAAAAAACAATTGCTCCCGAACAACTTGTTGGATAACAAGCAAAACATTACAAAATAATAACACTCCGCACAGTGGGCTGTAGGGCTGCCCCGCGAAATTTACTTTCCTACAAGATCTACTCAAGTGGAGTCAAGCCGGCTGCCACAGTAGGGGTGCCAATTACTGGAAAATAATGTTTTATTTTTGTTTTATTTAGGGGCGGCGGTCGTGGGACACCCCTGAAAGGCACACCCTATATTAAGCACGTCTATTTCTTTGATTGACGTCTCCTAGTTTTTGTTGCTGACCTTTCGTTTTTTTCTTTGTTTGAATTAAATAATTAATAAACTACTCTAAATGTCAATACATTAAAGAACAATATTGTTAAGACAAAAAAAAATTGTTATTCTGAACTTAAGTACAGTGATTAGTCACACCACGAGTTTTACGGTGAAGGAAAACATCGAGAGGAAACCTGCATACGTCTGAAAAGAAATTCAAAAGGCGTTTGTAATAGTCGTTCTTGAGTAACGGCGATGGATTGGCCACCTGTCACGTTGGCACCTAATATACCTCTGGCGGAAAGTGGGTATTACTTATACACCTCTGCCTACCCCTTCGAGGACCCTTGTGGGAAGGCGTGAGGATATAAATAAAAATTTAACATTTTATTAGTACTGAGACACCCACCACACAAACACCAGTCAGAAATCAGTGTTTTCACTAGCAATGGCAAAGTTTCACTAGCAAAAAATACGAATATTTTTGTGTCTATGCTTAATAGACACAAAAATATTCGTAAGTAAGACAAAAACCAAATAAGATGCGATGTAACGCTTCCCAACGGGTGAAAAACTATGTTCATTCTATCCCAGCTCAATTCCACTTCGATTAACTCAAACAATCCCGCATACACAGAGTTCCACTGAGAGGGCTGTGATCCTCCTCATCAAGATAAAATCGCAATCAAACAATAAAATTGCCTTCGCTTTAAGCACCCCATGCACGCTGTCGATTCCCACCTAGTCGCCCTGTGGTGTACAGTTTATTCACCAAAAACAATCTATGGGAATGCCATTGTATTGATTAAGTCATTGAAATAATTCATAATATAAAATATATTCGTTAATATTGTCCGCGGCGGCATTGTTCGGCCCATTGTGCGGTTCCTTGGGCGGTATTATGGGAATTCCTTCAATTTGCCAACGCGTGGCGCGAGATTTGGACCCCGTCTTGTCAGACATAGGCAATTCTTTCACTGCTTTTGTCAATATTATAATAGGTTTTGTGTTTAATAATTCGTTTATTCGAAGCATTAGTGATCGTGACAAATACTTAATATTGAGTACTTTACCTTTGCACCCATTGATTTCTTAACACTATTGTGGTAACTGTCAAACACTTACGTTTGGTTTGATACCTAGTTAGTCTTCATACAAAATGCTGATATTCCAATATGGCTATGCTACTGACCTGCCTAGTATCTTGGACACGCAGCCGTTGGAGACCTGCAGGATGCGGCTGATGTCGCAGGGGCGCGCGCCCGAGTGCGCCAGCTCGACTATCTTCTGCCGCGTGGAGTCCGGCAGCGGTCGTCCGTTGACGTACACGCCGCCCAACTGGTTGATGCCGCTGTGTCCAGCTGACGAGCAACCGAACAAGCCTCCCCCACCCATCGCCGCGCTGTGCATAAGCTCATCTGGAACAAATAACATGCATAAGAGTGATACATAAAACAATAGGATCCCTGGTGGCCGAGTGGTTCGGGTAGCTGCCTGCGACATAAAGATCGCAAGTTCGAATCTCAACCGTACCAATGAGAGTGATTAGTCACACTAGCTTTACGGTGAAGGGAAACATCGAGAGGAAGCCTGCATATGTTTGAGAAGAAATTAAAAGACTTATGTATAGTCGTGCTTGTGTAACAGCGATGGACTCACCATCTGTCAGGTTGACATCTAAAATATAACTAACTACCTATACACCTCTGCCTACCCCTTCTGGGACCCTTGTGGGTAGGCGTGAGGGTATACTTAAAACAATATGTCTTGAGAATCTTGAGATATTTCTTATCTTCACCCGTCCCGAAAGGTTATTACACAATTTCTGGCGTATTCTTCGAATATCAATTTCGAATTCAAATTCGGGTTTCATCACGATGTCTTCCATCACCGTACACCTCGGAGTGACAAATTAGCGTAGGTAGGTACAATATAATAGAATGGCTTGAGATCAAAATTTTGCATGAAGCTCCATCTTAACTCTTTGAGTAAAAACCTCTCTCTACCTCGACTAACAGTAAGTACCTATCCGCTCTCCATCCATAGGAGGTTTTGTTCTGGCATGAAAAATATATATAAACAAACATATCACGCCGAGTCCCTAACGGGGACTATTTGAATAAATATAAAATATCCCTAATAATTCACCTCTTTGCCAAAATGTTAAATTTCAATCAATTCCGTTTGGTAGCGTTTTCGTGAAAGAGGAACAAATGTCCTCATAATCCCTTCCAAAATAAGTAAGCATTTAGAAAAAATCTGAAAATATTACAACAAATCAAACCTCAACATCTGTCTATTAATAATAGCCGTTTCGTACAATTTCAAGTGCATCGGAGTGTTCCAAGTTTTAAAAAAACTTTTTTACAGCATAAGTACTTTTAGTTATTATCTGGCCAGCATTATCTTCTAACTATAGGAGCTTACCGCAAGAAGGTTTTAAAAAACTTAACCCGTTTAAAAAAATAATCCGCTTTGCGAAAAAGGTATGAATAAAAAAAGGGTTTCGCCTTGCACGCCAGAAAAACCACATATTTCTATCTAATCTTTGAAGATACCATGATACCTTAGCTATTGTGTTTTGGCGAAAAGCCGTTAGGTCGATGTGCGGTGTTGTAATCAGCGAATTTTTAATTTAAATTGTATTTTTCGGCAAAAAAGTTGACTATACAGATTTTATTCTTTTTGAGCCATGGTTTATGGCTACAAGCTATAGTATGAATAACCTCGTATTCGCGTTCGAAAAATATGAATATTAAAAATACATATTAATGATAATTGTATGGTTTACCTCTATCTAAATCTAGACATGAAGTACTCCTTCGCGGCAGTTTAGGTGATCAAGTTTTAGGTTCTCTGCAATATAAAGAATATAAAGGATAGAACCATAGGGTTTTGTACCAATGAGTTGTTACTAACTTAAATAAGTCCACATCACAAGCTTTGCGTTAAAGGAAAACATCGTGAGGAAACCTGAATACAATTAGGAAGAAATTCTAAGTCGGGTTTAAGAATCGGCGACATCTATCATTTGGGCACTAAATAATAATATAATATATATCCTCACGCCTTCCCATTAGGGTCATCGAAGGGGTAGGCAGAGGTGTATAGGTAATACCCACACACACACCCGCCAGAGGTATATTAGGTGCCTACGTGACAGATGGTGAGTCCATCGCCGTTACTCCAGCACGACTATACATATGCCTTTGAATTTCTTCTCAGACGTATGCAGGTTTCCTCTCGATGTTGTCCTTCACCGTTCAGCTCGTGGTGTGACTAATCACTGTACTAAAGTTCAGAAAAACTCATTGGTACAGTTGGGATTCGAACTTGCGACCTTTACGTCGCAGGCAACTGTTCGAACCACTCGGCCACCACGGCACCAAATAATAGATAGAATATTAGCGTCAGAAACTTTCTGGGGACACTGGTGGGTAAATGCTCTTCAATTTATAGGTTCTAGTAGAAAGCCCAATGCACATTAGTATTCTACCACAGATGGCTTGTACGCGCTTGTACCAATTAAAAGCACACCGAATATGTTTTCAAACCAATACACCACAATGGGACTAAGGATCAGATGCGTCCCACTCTAATGCCCTCCCCTGCACACGCCTCGCGGTAAAAAGTGAACAATTGGTCGCAATTTGGACAGACCCTTGATTAAGGCCTGAAGGGGGGGACTATTGTTTTGTACCATTTTTTGTGGTCGCGTATAATTTCGCTGAGGCGTGCAGCGAATAAGAATGGTGCCATACTTTTTCCTCTGATCGTAAAATTGGATTAGAATCAACTGATTGGATTTTGTACTTTTTAGGCAGTCTTGCAGTTACGATTATTGCAAATTTGCTCCAAAGTAACTCACTGGTCGACTTGCCTTTGATCACGATTACACCTAGATGGTCCAAATTTTTAAACTCAAACTTCGGAATGAATTGCTCTGAAAAGCTCGTGTTTATTTAGTTTTCTGATTCCATTTATTTTTCAAGAACTTAATTACATTACAAGCTTTAAGATATCGAGAGGGAATATCTTTTAGATATTCAAACACATTTGGGTAGTCGTGCCCGTGATATAGTCACAGATTGTGTCCACTCTGTGGAAAGACGCGAAGATATTCATTTCACACGTACACCTACAATATACCTATATATCAAGTAAAAAGGGGGTGTTACACCTTTGTATACACCTTCAGGGACTCTTGTGTGACGGGAAATTTTATTTTAAACTACCAAGAAGGAAAATATTTTACACCTCTGTCTACGCCTTTGGGGACCCTTGTGTGACGGCGTGAAGATTTTAGATTACCAAGAAGGAAACAATCACACTGCCCGATGGTAAGCGGTTACCGCCACCCTACGCATTAGGGTATCAGTTCGTATAGGTACGTTCAGACATGGCAATTAATATGTGCTTGCCTAAGGGTTTACATTTGACTCTAAAGCGTTGCGTAAATTTGCGCCAATTACGTAGAGTTGTCGCGGAGTGAGTCGGAGACTCGTTATTAATCACACCTTCGCTAACAAGCGGCTGTTAAAAGAACAATGGACAATCGCACGTGTGCCTCACGCGGGGTGTAATGCATAGGCGTAAGCGGGAGCGATAATCTTCTCTATCAGATAATAATTTAGGTAAGGCAGTGCTTTCTAAAGGTATCTTGCTGTCGTTTAAAAATCCTCGAACAAAAAATATGAAATATAGCAGTCACTGACTTCACACACATCTGACTTGCCCAAATAGTAAATTTTTATCTGCCAAATACTGTTTAGGTGTAATTTTTTTAAATAAAATGATTAGTTGCGGACTATTCTAAACAAATTGACGTAGCCCCAAAGTAAGCAAAGCTGGTACTATGGGAACCAGATACTTATATGCAGGAATCGAACCTGCGACATCCAGCTTCGCAACTAGGAACTCTCACCACTAGACCAGTCGGCGATCGTATTAATGTATTATGTTTTATGTTACAAAATTAGAAACACTGACAGCAATATCATTGTGTAGCTGCTAAAAATCGCCCCGCTAACTCTTGTGAATCAACCCAAGCGCAAGTACATCTCGTGTCGGGGGTGTTTTAATTTCAGAGGTGCAATTTATTCGAGCGATTTATTTTTAATCCTCGTTTTTATTGGCGCCACGCTATACATTTCATTTATAGTTGTGAGTATTCGTTGTTCTGTATTTTTGGAGTTCGCTTTTTTACGTACGGGGAAATTTTGATTTGCCAGGGTAAAAAATAAAATTTGTAACAGGTAAAACAAAATCAAAAAAGTTTATATTCCGATGGGAATATGTTAGTGCTTACATAAACACATGCTCGCGCTAAATCCCTCACGGGGTAGGCAAAGAATGTAGAGCGGCAGTTCTCTAAAATAAACATTTTGTTTCGTACTATCTAACAATTTTATGATTTCGTCTCGGACCAATGAGCTAATAATATAAACCGTTCATAAAATTTTAAACGAATAATAAAACGATGTATCGAACTTAGAAAGTTTCGAGAAACGAACTTAAAAACTTGTACCGACGAACTTAGTTCCGTATTTATTCGAATAAATTAACTTTATACAACTTGCAAGTTACGTATACCTAAACAAGTTTAACAATAACTTATTTACAGACACCGGAACCCGCGAAAGTTTCAGGCGCTCGCACTTTTTTTAAATACTCGTTTTTTTAATACTGTTTCTATGTCAGCCATTACGATCACACTTTCACTACGGGCCAACCCATTATATTAATCAAACCTTATTTACTTCCATTACATAAGGGTGCAAGAGACACTGCACCTGGCACCCACTTATAAAACTTATTATTATTTTGTATCTGTTTTTGAATCACCCCAATCTATTTGGGGAGATATTTAATTGTACGGTAAACGCCATTTTGGACGCGCCAAATCCCGTTTTGAAAATTCAATTTTGGAACATCAGCTTATTATGTACGGGGTATATTGATAGGATTATAGAGTTTAAATCTCTTTATATAAGGGCTGGTTTTGAATATGTCTTGTGGTTTTGAATATACGTAATACAGAATGGATGTAGCATTAAAACAATATTTAAATTTCGAATTAGTGTTCCAGTGTTTTCTTATAGAAGAAATGCATTGTAATAACATAAAATAGGACTGCTTTATTTTGGGCATCGCTGTTTGTGGGAAAGTTAAAGTTTTGTAATATCTAAGCATTAAAGTGCATTTTACTGTGTAAGTACTTGCGGTTTACGTGCTGTCTATTTTAAACGCAATAATACTTTAAGAATGGAGATTTTACTGCTTGCTCTACACGAATCAAGCATGCGTATTTATTTGTGATAAAAATTATACTACGATTAAAGCTCAGATATCTACTAATATAAAACGAAATCTGGGAGTATCTACCAACATTCTAAAAACGATGCAATAAAACAGTTTCAACGGTTCTTGTTTTTTTTATATTTAAATAAAGCATTTTACAAATGTCAAGCATTGAGCGCGCCGACCGTTTGTTACGTCAAACTGACATAATTTATTGCGAATATCGGCCACCACGCCCCTTACGGATGAACAGGGGAAATTCATTGATACAAACTGAATAGCTAGCGATTAAAATAAAATAAAAACGCTTGAAAATATTGTATGGTGAAAAAAATGTGTAGGTACATAAAAATATTCTTTATAGGTATTCGTTTCAATTAAAACATGTATTTTTATGATATTACTAACAAAAATATTGTTATTGTACCTTACCTATTGTTGTTTTACCTAAATCAAATAAAAACCATTACTTCGCAATTTCTAAAATTGGGTAACAGACACATAATTCCTTTTTAATTTTTTTTTTACATATTTAAGAAACGTAACGAAACACTATAACGGCCAGTATGACTTAACATTCCAATTTCAAAGTTCAAATAAAAAACAGAGCTCTTGCAATAAATAGTACCATTTTGAATTCATCACTCGATTACAAATTCAAATTTAGAATTTCCGAGACCGAAGCAAAGTAGTGGTGTATAACAGACACGCAGCAGGATCGCACTCAATCATTAAAATTCCTTCGCAGTAGAAACAAAGAATATGCTGTTTATCTCATTCCAACAGCTGTTTTTCCGGTCTATTTGTCTCTATCTGGCGGTTAATGTGACACAATTGTCGCATGCTCCGTTTGCTTGGCTTCGCTATGGCGTACATAATTATCTTTCAGTTATGCTCTTCGTCGAGTCAGGAAATTTAAACGTTTCGTTGCAGGCCAAAAACATGTTAACCTTTGTGTTAAACACACCTTTATATTGACAGATCTATTCATGCAATAAATAAATGGTCGTGTTTGTATATTTATTGCAAATTGTTAAGTAAGATTCCATATGAAGTTCTAGATGCCTAGTCTCTGCAGAAACACATCACTGTCTAGCAGTGCTATTTGGGTGCGATCTTCTATGGTGAAGTTCCTGCTCTACCTCTCTTCAGCTGCTCGACTCACCACCCTGGATCACGTGTAGCAAAGGTCAAACCTTTCCGGAAGCAGACGACATCGATCGTATTAAGTTGAGGTCACCCATCTTACTACAAACTGTACGCACGGTGATTTACTTTGCTAATCTATCAACGTTCTTATAATAAATAAGCTTGCTTGTTAATATAAAACAATTTGATTCAAAATTTACTAAGAACTAAGCATTCTCGAGGATCAAATTTAACCAGCAAGTTGCGTTGCTAAGAGACGTATGTTCCAACTTCACACACTGGCTTTATGAAGGAAAGACCAGTGAAGCCTTACTAACTGTTCTCGATTGAAAACAAAGTGAAAATTAATATCTTATATGTAGTTATTTTTTCTGTAAGGGGTTAGCCTTGGTGGCCGATTGGTTCGAGTAGTCGCCTGCAACACATAGGTTGCACGTTGGAATCCCAGCTGAACCAATGAGTTTCTCTAAACTTAAGCACAGTGATTAGTCACACCACAAGCTTTACGGTGGAGGAAAACAGAACTTGTCTGTCACATGGGCACCTAAAAATATTTGTAAATAGTTGTAGTGTAGTAGTTTGTAGTAGCACAAGAACTCACTAAAATACATAGAACCCAGCGAACAAAAACTAATTGCTAATCTCAGAATACAGTCTGTATTCTGAGTTGCTAATCTCGTTAGAATAACCGTCTGATATATAGATATAAACATAAAATTTGAAAATAGAATACGTGTACATATACCTATAGGTACTTATGTATGTTCTTTTTAGCTAAGTTAACGAATCTATAGATTTGAATTATGAGTAAATAGTAAGATTTAAAAATGGAACACCTTTTACACCTTAGTACCGGCAAGTTCTTTTTGGTTGCGACGTAACGAATTTAGCAACTCGAATTGAATTCACTTAGTAGTAGTGTGTCGAGTAGACCGTAGTAACGAGAAAACCAAGCCTGTTAGTTGGAAAGCCGGCAACTTGGCCCTTACGTAGTAAACTTGTGTAGTTGTAACATTTGTATAGTTGTAAGTTCCTAGTTGTAAACAAACTACACCACCTTGTTAACGCCCTTATTAGCGATTCTCCAACTTAAGATTAACTTCACTCAACTCTAAGTTTTGTTTCAAGCATCGTAGGGATCAAATTGTTTTGCAATAATATTGCGGGTTTCAATTTTGACAATTTATGAGGTATTGCTCAAGAGAGTCGAGAATACTAGAAGTAATATGACATGTCCCCTATTCGACTGAATATCTTTCTATATATATAAGATATTTTGGAATGTTTAAAAGAAGGAAGATATTAATACATGAGAGATTGAGAAAGTGTTTCTCACGACCTATAAGGAGGGTCAAAGGAAAGCGCTTAACAGAGGAAAATGGAAAGAATTGCATCAGAGATGCCGACAAGACCGCTCTTAAATTTGAGTTGATGGCTGTTTAATATCTAGTACCTGGATGACCGAGCTTAGCTCGGTACATATAAAATAAAATATTATTTCGTAGGAATTACAGACTTATGAAATATGAATAATATTTTAAATGTTACCAATATAATAATAAAAAAAACATGTGAACTTTTAATTTAAATAAAAAATCACGAGTTAATCGGTTAAGGAATTAAAAACATATGCCAAAATAAAGAATCATCTATCTAAACATATAATAAAAATGTAATGGATTGCTGTCTGTACATGGAAGATGTAAGAGAAAAAAATATGATTGGGAGCTTTATCAACGCAAACAGCACCCAAAACACTGATTGTTAGCATTTTTGTCTGTGCGTTTGTGCACACTAACCTCAGAAACGGCTTATACGATTTAGATGTAGTTTGTAAAACTGTAACGGATCACTGTCTGTACATGGTAGATGTATGAGAAAAAATATGATTGTGACCTTTATCAACGTAAACACACCTTGTGCCATACTCTGCCACAAATCTTGTAGACATCGCTCCTGTTGTTCGTCATTTTCAGTAGCTATACGTTGTGCTGCTCGCTGACGCAAATCTTGTAGACGTCGTTCCCGTTGTTCGTCATTTTCAGTAGCTACACGTTGTGCTGCACGCTGCCGGAAATCTTACAGACGTCGCTCTCGTTGTCCGTAATTTTCAGTAGCTACACGTTGTGTTATACGCTGCGGGAAATCTTACAGACGTCACTCGCTGTTCGTTATTTTCAGTAGCTACACGTTGTGCCGCACGCTGCCGCAAATCTTGTAGACATCGCTCCTGTTGTTCGTCATTTTCAGTAGCTATACGTTGGGCTGCTTGTTGACGCAAATCTTGTAGACGTCGTTCCCGTTGTTCGTCATTTTCAGTAGCTACACGCTGTGCTGCACGCTGCCGGAAATCTTACAGACGTCGCCCTCGTTTTCCGTTATTTTCAGTAGCTACACGTTGTGCTGCTCGCTGCCGCAAATCTTGTAGACGTCGTTTCCGTTGTTCGTAATGTTCAGTAGCTACACGTTGTGCTGCACGCTGCCGCAAATCTTGTAGACATCGCTCCTGTTGTTCGTCATTTTCAGTAGCTATACGTTGGGCTGCTCGTTGACGCAAATCTTGTAGACGTCGTTCCCGTTGTTCGTCATTTTCAGTAGCTACACGTTGTGCTGCACGCTGCCGGAAATCTTACAGACGTCGCCCTCGTTTTCCGTTATTTTCAGTAGCTACACGTTGTGCTGCTCGCTGCCGCAAATCTTGTAGACGTCGTTTCCGTTGTTCGTAATGTTCAGTAGCTACACGTTGTGCTGCTCACTGCCGCAAATCTTGCAGACATTGCTCCCGTTGTTCGTAATGTTCATTAGCTATACGTTGTGCTGCTCGCTGCTGGAAATCTTACAGACGTCGCCTTCGTTTTCCGTTACTTTTAGTAGCTACACGTTGTGCTGCTCGCTGCCGCAAATCTTGTAGACATCGTTTCCGTTGTTCGTAATGTTCAGTAGCTACACGTTGTGCTGCTCGCTGACGCAAATCTTGTAGACGTCGTTCCCGTTGTTCGTCATTTTCAGTAGCTACACGTTGTGCTGCACGCTGCCGGAAATCTTACAGACGTCGCTCTCGTTGTCCGTCATTTTCAGTAGCTACACGTTGTGTTATACGCTGCGGGAAATCTTACAGACGTCACTCGCTTTCGTTATTTTCAGTAGCTACACGTTGTGCCGCACGCTGCCGCAAATCTTGTAGACATCGCTCCTGTTGTTCGTCATTTTCAGTAGCTATACGTTGTGCTGCTCGCTGACGCAAATCTTGTAGACGACGTTCCCGTTGTTCGTCATTTCAG
>JACCPG010000393.1:120400-178571 GCA_016069955.1 Drepana arcuata | reverse complement strand
TATAATATTATATATATATATCCTCACGCCTTCCCACAAGGGTCCCCGAAGGGGTAGGCAGAGGTGTACAGGTAATACCCACACACCCACTTTCCGCCAGAGGTATATCCATATATATATATATATACTCCAGCGCGACTATACATACGCCTTTGAATTTCTTCTCAGACGTATGCAGGTTTGCTCTCGATGTTTTCCTATCGACTAATCACTGTACTTAAGTTCAGAAAAACTCATTGGTACAGTCGGGATTCGAACTTGCGACCTTGGCGTCGCAGGCAACTGCTCGAACCACTCGGCCACCACGGCTGTTATGTAAAATTAAAGTTAAGTAATTATTTTATATAGAACGGTAGTGATTTCGCGCCTTCCGTAAAGTGTAGTGTCGCGGAACCTTTTGATCAATTAAACGCATTACTTTCAGAATCATTCACGTTACGTGCATATTTATGATTATGCATTGCAAAGTCTAATAATTTATCTAGTATCTAGTAGAAAACAATAAAATAATATAATATATCCTTACGCCTTTCCACAAGGGTCCCCGACGAGGAAGGTGTATAGGTAGTACCCACACACCCACTTTCCGCCAGAGCTATATTTTAGACGCCAACGTGACTGATGGCGAGTCCATCGGCGTAACTCAAGCACGACTATAGATACCTACGCCTTTGAATTGCTTCTCAGATGTATGTAGGTTTCCTCTCGATGTTTTCCTTCACCGTAGAGCTAGTGGTGCGACTAATCACTGTACTTCGAACTTACCTTCCTAACTACCTACTGTAACCATTGTAACCAGACGGTCATTTGTTCTCTTTTCTTCTTCTATTCTCTATTCTTTATTCGTCTATTTTCGAATATCACGGATATTGAAAACTTCTAGATGTGGCCTCATATTCAGAAACTCACCAGTCAAGTCATACCCGGTACGTGAAGAGACTCGATCACAGATATTTGCGAAAGCATCTATTTAACACAAAGTACATGACTCCTCTTCGAAATTTAACAATTTCACTGAATAACGGAACGTACGATTGAATACTAAGTAGTTTCACAATGCCTTGTTTATGATTATGCTTGCTGAGGTGCATTGCGTTGCAATTTAAATACGTTTAGTTTTTGACCGCGAGTTTCTTCGTTTGTTCACTCGAGGAACAAGGAGTCTCAATTTTAACAATAGTGAGTACCATTAATATACATATATGTACTTTAATATATACGTACACATAAATACGCCGAGTCCCTTTCGGAGTAGACATAGGGAGTAGAGCGCCAATCCTCTCTGGTCTTTAATACCTTTCACTTCATCCACATTCATCAGTCTCTACATACATGCTGGTTAGTTCGCTCGACGTATACATACACCATGTCATCACACAGTCCACAGTCACAAATTTTATTTGCTTAGCATTTAAAATTACAACTACCTTTTGAAGTGTTTATTCGCGTTGTTTCTCTTAAAATCGTTAAGCTATTCATCTGATAAATTACTAAACATGAGTTATCAAAAATTTCGCCCACTTAAATATAAAGACCCCTGGGCTTCGAATCTACAATCCTGACTTTGCAGTGTCGCTCCACTCGGTCACCGCGCCTCCTTTTTGTTTCACAAGCATTATTACCCTGCAAGCGTGCAACCTGCAACTTTTTACGCATAAAGATTACGTAAAGAAATCGTCTCCTATCTACGTTCTTTAGGAGACGGACTTGCGCAAGTAAAACATTTGTACTACCTTGGTGACTTCCAAGCAGGAAACTCATTCATAGGTATTCAGTTCAAACTAGGTACAAACGGAACACGAAAAAAACGTGTTATGTCACCCTAATGGCAACCATACTGGTAGACTTGTGGTTTGCACATTTAGAAGTTTTTTTTATACAACCAGAGTAGCAAATAAGCATTCGACCTACCCGATGGAAAACGGTTACCGCAGCCTATTTACGCTTACAATACCGAAGTATCGCATGCGCGTTACCACTTTGTGTTCGGAGAGTTATACTATATTCAGGTCTGGTCAGTTCGCTCTCTCAAATATTACCGCAGACTTCACGAAGTTCTACTGTGCTGTCACAGCTGGAGCCGAAACATACAACTGGAGTCAGAGACCTCATTCGATCGCCTTGTTGCCTTGATATTACACCTTGAAGTAATTTACAGTCTCAGATTGAATTGGTTATCGTTTGGAAATGGAAGTCGGAATATAGTGCATGATAAACTTTAAAATAACGAAAAGCTAACTAGATAGAGAGATTGGAATAGAACCCATTACTGCTATACGGGCTTTCATGAGTTCCAGTACCAATACTATCCTCAGTGCCAAATTGAGATAGCACGGGGCTTGTAGCAAATTTTTGGGGCAATAAAGGGACTCTTGTCTACTGTCAGCAATATGTTATCAAATTTATAGTCTAAATTCGTGGTGGCCGAGTGGTTCTAGTAGTTGGCTGCAACACAAAGATTGCAATGATCTCTTGGAGTCCAACTCTGATTGCGATTTGTTTGCGGATGGATGGCAGACTATTATGTCGGCATGTCTGGAGTATTGGGAGGCGATTGTATGAATGTTGTTTTATATATTTTCTTTTGTGTTGTGTATATGCTGTGTATATAATTTTAACTATTTAGAGTAATTGGCTACTGGCCGTTCTAATGTGTATTTTTTTTTAAAATAAATAAATAAATTGCAAGTTTGAAATCCCACTGTACCAAAGAGTTTTTCTAAACTTGAGTATGGTGTTTGAGTATGGTTCCACTGTTCTTAAGTTCAGGATACTTAATGGTAACTTGCAACTTTTGCTTTGGAGGCAACTTTTTCCACTCGGCCACCTCTTGTTATATTATTAATATTAATATTCCTCATCAACAATCCTCGCAAATGGCTTCAACTGAGGTAAATCATGAAAGCGGATGCTAATAATGTCCCTATGAATTGTACATTCTCGGCGGCTACATCAACAATCACACAAAAAGTGAGATCTGTCTGTTACTCAAATTAGCTAAGTTACTTCGAATTCCTGTTGTAATACTTAGTTAAGTATTCTGTAACTTTCTTGTTCATCTGCGGAAGCAGTAATTAAGCGCCGCACACTCAACGCCAATGAAACAATAACACCATCGGGAACTATCACATGCCATTTTCCCCGAGATTAACATAAGTACATGCACAAAATACATTGCAAGTAGAAACATTAAATACATAGTGATAAAGTGCTATTTTGTTTGCCAGCTCACATGAAAATAGCTGGTGTGTTTGGGTGATTTGCCAGACAAATTTGACCTTGATTCCGTGCCATGAGAGCCGACTCTCCATGTTATTGTGTGATTTTCATTCACTTTTTACTATCAGACGCGATAGCATCACGCCTCATCGTGTCAATTCGTTTGCCATTACATTATTTACCGGTTATATTTAAAAAAAAATGCATTTTAGCTTTTAGTGTGAGTTTGAGAGAGAGAGAGAAAGTTTGAGTGATACCCCTGGTGTTGCAAGCGTCCATACCGCTTACCATCAGGTGGATTTTGTTGTTTGCCTTCCATTTGGTATACCTAAAAAAAAATATAAAAAAATATCAGTAATATATACCTACATTTCGTTTGTTGTTCGAATAGCCACGCAGGTGAGAGAGTGCGAACTCGGCCAACATAAGTTATTTCTGAACTAAAGGACAGTGAATGATCGCACTGCAAGCATTACAGTGAAGAAACAAATCTTGAGGAAGCCTGAACATTTAATTAAAGTTCAAATGCCTATACACTTTGGCCTGCTTGAGATACGGTGAGAGACTCACCATCTGTCACGTTGACACTTAAATATATCTCTGGTGAACAGAGAGTGTTGATAACCTCAGCCTACCCATTTGGAGACTGTTGTGGGAAGCCGTGAACATATCTATTCTCATTAAAGCTCCACTTCTTTTCAAAGCTCTGTTAGGATAAGTAGCTTTAAAAAGTGTACACCTACATCTGGACATAAAAACTCATTATTCCATATGACAATATTATTTTTATTATGGAGTTGATTGACGTTATAAAATAGACACAGCTTTAATGGAAAGTCACTTCATAGTCAAAATGACAATACATTATTATATAAACATATTTACAAATTATTAAATAAAGTCCAAAAGTGTCTACCAAAATTTAATGATTCCGTCGTTGGCAAAGTGTGTTATATTAATACAATATATAGCTATTTATTTCACTTCAATAACGAATAGTGTTAAGACATACCAAGTTCGACGGCTCAATAACACATCGTATTTAGTGACCAGTATCCCCGATTTCGACTACAACGTTTACAAAGAGTTCGTTACTAAGTCGAAAAACAAATTAATACCTTTGAGCGCAGATGTTAAGTCTACATCTACTGATATATTCACAACTCCAACAACTGTCGCAGTAGGTGAGAAAAAGGAGAAAGCGAAGATGAAAATACCAGCTGATGTCATAAATCAAGCTAGAGAAAATTACTTCAAGAGTTTCTTAAGCTCTACAAAGAAATCAGGCAAAATATTACCCGAAAAGGTTCGTCTGCACGATAAGTTAATCGCAACGAGTTTAGCGCCAGACACTGGCGGAAATCTCAATCGTAACCTTCAAATGGCAAGGAAGTTTGCCACTTTGCTTATCGGTGAAATTGAGTTTCATGGAGATTTACAGGTAAAAAGAAACGCGTCTCGTCCCAGGCGGCGAAGGAACCGGATTCCGAGATATATAAGGAATAATAAAAAACACTTTTAAAAATCGCCGTTGCTTTTTTTTATAAAAAAAAGAGTGGTAATCAAGCATACGGCCCACCCGATGGAAAACGGTTACCGCAGCCTCTTTACGCTGACAATACCGAAGTATCACTTGTGCGATGCTACTCTGTGTTCAGAGAGTTATACTATGATAACTACGAGCCTTCTGTAGGCTCGTAGTTGATATTCGTATGATACTTGTTGTACATACAGTACATAGGTTTATGGCGACGATGGTAAGACTCGAAATGCAAGCCTGCAGCTGCACCAGTATATGGCTATATGACAAAAAGAACATTGTATTTAAAAATATAATTTTTCATACACAATTATTCATCGAAATTCTCTGAAATCATAGTGTTTAAAGAGATGTAAAATTTTTCAAACAATTCCCGTAACTTTAACGATATTGATATACGACACTGATTATACTATTAATATAATTTTAAATTAATTCATTCCACGATTCTGGCTCGCAGCAAACAAAGCTGTTCTTTGGTTCAAATTCGTTGGACAAAAATAAAACTCACTCGCATAATGCACTTCAATGTTTATTAAGTGAAGATGTACTAATACAATTATATTGCAGATAACAAAGTAACGCAATCAGTTACGTAAATCGTAATCATGAAAAGACATCAATCAATTTAGTAGCCAATAATTAAGGAGGAAACGCAACTATTTTGCTTATTTCTTTGATGCATCAACGGAAGCAGTTCCAGTAGTCTACAAAATGCTTGCCATCCGCCAGGTATCACTCAAATAGGGTTACAGTATTTAGCAGCGTAAGGAATCGACAGTTCTCTCTTCTGCCAATATACAGTGCCGGATTGAACATCGCGGGGCCAGTGGCAAATTCTACCAGGGAGCCTATGGATTGTTTAAGTTATCAAGTTTATAAAATAATATAAAAAATAAATAGAGACATTTAACAGTGAGAAAGCAGTGCGGCCCGTAGCATTTGTAACACTTACTACGTGACTAATCCGCTACTCCCAATACAATCATACATGGTGAATTACTCGCTACTTTACTCACCACAGTAACACTCCCCAAGAGCAGTGCCATTTGGCTGCAAGTTCCTGTAGGATAGAGGGACAGCCCCACTCAGGCAATAAAAATTTCGAACTGCCAATTCTTTTGTAACCTTCAAGTTACCCCAGCCAAAGTAAATAGTACTTTATTCAATATGATTGATAAGATAATGATATACTTGATAAGGGACGGACGGATCCTACCACTGCCAACATAGCTACTCCATATGGAGTTCTGAAAACCTTACTCGCATTGCCTCAATAACTCGGATGCCTTTATGAATAGCCTTTTAATTAGATACTAATGTTTTTGCCCTAATTATATTATGAATGCGAAAGTTTGGGTAGATATATGGATGTTCGATTGGAATTTGCAAAAAATTTAAAAAAAATTATCCACAGAAACATTATTTGTTAGATTGACACATACGTTATGTTTTATTCCAAAAAATCTACAGATGAAATCAAATTAGTCGCGGGAAATCACGAAGCACAGCTAGTACCATATTTAGTACTAAGACGTTGTACAAGTATAGCTAGTTGTACAAACTCTCGACGTTGGACTGAACACTGACGTGGTGGGACACGTATAATTATATTGCACATAAGCTCCGTTTAACAGGACACAATAGAAATAGTCCTGGCAGGTCGTGTCTGACGTGTCAGCGAATCTTCCAGCTGTAGTACAAGTGAATGTCGTGTCAGTAGTCGAGTTCGTAGTGGTGGTACAATTATAATCAGAATCGCACAGAGTAGTGTTCGGATTGTAGAAGGTGCTATCCGGGCATGTGTAGGTTGTCTCCGTGTATGTACCGTTGATGTCCACGCACTCGATGTAGGAGGTACAATTTGTGGAGGTGGGGTCTGCTACATAACCGTCCTCTGTGCACACAGAGGTGGTGGTGTTAGTGGTGTTGGTAGTAGTTACGGTGCAAGTGTAGTTGGTGGTACATAGTTGGGTGGTCGGATTGAACAGAGAAGTGGTTGGGCAGACGTAGTTGTAAGAGCTGTAGCTGCTCGTGGAGCTGATGTACACGCAGAGGGTGTAGTTTTGACAGGTTGTGTCTTCAGAGTCGGTGAACCGACCTGCTCCGGTCTCCGTGCAATTGACGGCGGCTTGTGCTTGCCACGCGGCGCACAACACCTATGAGAAAACACAATGATATCAATTATACGTGAGCGAAACTGCGAGGGACAACGATAGATACGTTCTGCAAGACGTCTTACCAAAAACACAGTAACAATTGTCTTAGTCCCCATTGTGAGTTCCAGAAACACTGTGAAATAAATTGGGTACTTTTGACTTTTTATACTAGTGCCAATGAGGATAATCGCTCCAATTAAGATCATCAAGATCAACACTAGAATTGCCAAGATTAATGTAATAATCGTATAATCTTACTTGCTTGTTATATGGAATCGTTATTTAATATGTTTGCTTTTATTAAGCTAGCTGCAGAGCAAAATTAAAAACGTTTCTGATAAGACACTTATAGATGAGCCGAGATAGCCGCCATGGCCGGATGGTCGCCAGCTACACAAAGGTTGCAAATTCAAATCCCGACTGTACCAATGAGGTTTTTTGAACTTATAAACAGTGGTTAATCACATCTCGAGCTTTAAAGTGACGGAAAACATCGAGATGTGTTGGCATCCAAATATGTATCTCTGTGCTCAGCAAGATTTCGTGTTTGCTTAAAGGACTGTTATGCAAGGACATGGTTTATAATGATGTATGTGTTAAACTTACACTTACTGTATAATAAATAAAAAACAAAACTGCGTATGTTTAATTTAATTACAGTAGAACTCCAATTATCCGAATTAATGGGGACCGGGACCCATTCGGATAATGAAATATTCGGATAATCGGATTTTAAAAAAAAAAAATGCCATTGGAGAGAATAAAAGCTACGTTTTGATATTGCACTATTTTTTTATTGAATTAAATGAAAGAAACATGAAATTTTCACATGTTTTAAATATAAATAAAATGTACTTATGTACAAGTTTAGAAATAAAAATCATTGTTTTTTAAACATCTCCGTCAATGTAAGCTGTTTTGCGGTCTTCAACCGTTTTCGGGCAGCCAGATCACGCATTCGCTTGACGGTGAGCAGTTGCAAGTGGTCACACTCGGCAAGTTAAGACAAGTCTTGTGATTCGGATAATCGGCGATTCGGATAGTCGAAGTTCGGATAATTGGAGTTCTACTGTATACAATATCATAACACCATTATCACCTAAAAAGTGTGAAAGGAACAGTAATTTAACCTTTTCACTTATAATCACTTTTTTGTTAAAGCAATTATTAGGTGCTCGCTTACCAAAACGCTAAGAATATATATAAATCCCTCTACTTCAAAACCTTTTGCATCTCTGGTACAGTTCTGAAAAGTTTAATTAATAATACACCTAACGCATAATTGATACAATATGAACATGTTATACAGGATGCAACAAACAAATGAAGTCACATTTTGGGGGCTATTTAGAATAATAGCATGAGGTATTATATGAGGTAGGAAGAATATAGGCATTTATAATATAAGAGATAATTAATCAAAAAACGCTTATTAATAAATAAATAAATACCTGGGACAATTCCACACAAATTGACCCAGTCCCAAATTAAGCAAAGCTTGTGTTATGTTAACTAGACAACGATATATGGATTTACTTATACATAGGACATCCAAGACTAAGGTACAAATATTCGTGTTCGTCACACAAAGATCTGCCCTCCGCGGGATTCGAACCCGCGACCTCAAGTTTCGCAGTCAGGAGCTCTAACCACTAGACCAGACGGTCGTATTTAATGGTTGATAACTATCTAAAGACTGTAAATATATCATGCCTACCCCGTGAGGGACTCGGCGTAAGTTTGAATAAATATATCCCTTTCGCACCCATAGTCCTCACTACTTTGGACAAGTATACATTCCAGAACAGTGTTTGGTAGTCGGGCTAATATAGGCGGGTAATGTAGACGCCCTCGGACACAAGTAATCGTACATTGAAAATGTTCCATCGCTAGTTCGAACGCAAAAGTGGTATCCCCTACAGGTAGGGTCCGAAGCGTTTGGGAACCTCCCAGTTTCTGAGCACGTGAAGCGAGACGCCTGGCTACTCTGGACATTATTTGAAGATGTAGAACAATTATAATCAAACTGGCAAATGCTCGTATTGGAATTGAAGAAAGTGCTAGCCGGACAAACATATCTTGTATTTATAAAAGAGATATCAGTTTGAATACATTCCACAAAACCCCTACAATTGTTGGAACTTGGGTCGGGAAACAGCCCTTCTTGGGTGCATATGAAATTGTTGCACGTAATGTCACTTGTATCAGGAAAGAGGCCAGGGCTTGTACAATTTACAGCCGCGCTGTTCCACACAGCGCAGCTTACCTGTCGCAAATATATATATGACATATTTAGACGAAATAAAGATAATTCCGAAGAAAGTTGAAAATTCAAATCAAAAATACTTTATTCAACGAAAGTCACATACTAAATATAAAATTACTTTGTACAGTTGTAATAATTTCAGGCTCCCATTCTCTTTCTCTAGCTTTCTCTTTTCCTGGTTGTGTTTCATATCGAGGTCAACCTTAGTCTGCTTGTAGGTATACAAGAAAGTTCAAAACTTTCAAGAAGCGTTTCAGTTTTAATTTGAAATTGAGGCTCATTATGGGTATTGAAATTTCAAAGTTGGGTACTCCTTGTGAATATTGAAGTCGTAATTGGCGCAATTTGGTAATGAAACGGTGCTCTCAACTTTCACGGTTCTTGTCAAATTACTTAATAAACATTTACCAACAAACTTAGTTATTGAAGCCCGGAAAATAACCGAAGGAATTTTTCAAGAAATTAAAATATCCACTGAATTATTCACTGTTTTGATTCTATACTTTGGTTAACCATTAAAAAACTTTCTTTGTACTTACAACGACAATACCAATAAATATTTTGTCTCTCATCGCTTGATTCGACTGAACTATCTAACGGTGCTCTTAAGTAATTAATCAAGACTCATTATTTACGCATAGTTTTAGTCATAAAGTGTAACTTCTATTATCAGTATTGTAATTGTCGCAATAATTTATGAAATAGCAGCTGTAAAAGTATTTAATCATGAAACGTATTGTCTATTAATTATTTGTTATTACATCCTGTACAAATAAACTCTTGGTGATGTATCAGTACTAAGATTGTGTTAAGGTTTTTATTTAAATAAAAAACAAAATTAATAGACCTCTTTATTTAAGCCTGCAATGAATTAATCATGATTATATGGAAGATCCATGTTACGTGGATATTAATTAAAGATAACATAACATATACGTAAAATTTCCTCCGGCGAGCATGTATGAAGAGCCTGGTGAATGTGGATAAAGCGAAGGAGGTCTGTAAATCTAGTGAACTGGCGCTCTACTCTCCCTGCCTATCCTTGAAGAATTCGGCGTGATACATTTATTTACATTAAAAAACTACACATTGTGGTAGATATCGCGAGCTTTATTTCCTATACAAATTGAATATAAATAATACATTATAAATAAAACAATACATTCATACATTTATGTATTTGACATCATAGAGTTAATATAATAATTAAAATAATAACATGCAAAGTTTTGTTTGTTTATGTAAAACGTGGTTGAGAAACGGAACGGACTAGCCATCTGTCACGTTAACACCTAAATATATTTGCGGCAAAAACAGCGTATTAAAACACCTCCAATCACAAACCCTTACGAGACAGTATGAAGATGTATACACATTTATATTTTCAGTTAACTACCCTGTAACAAAATCGTAACAGATTTTACAGTCATTAGTTAGCCTAAGATCATTTTCGCCTAGTACTCGTAACCGGTCGTCAACGACTGTACTCGGAAGTACATACATACTTACTATTAAGAAGTCGGACAGGTATAATTAGTGGTACAGAGATTAGACGTGGGACTGAACACAGATGTTGTAGGACACGTGTAATCATATTCAGAAAATGTCCCATTTGTCGCTAGTACACATAACCGGTAAGTCCTGCAAGTGGTATCGGTTGTGTTGGCGAATCTCCCTGACGTGGAACAAGTGAACGTAGAATTCGTACTTGTGGAATCGGTACTTGTGGAGTTGCAAGTATAGTTATTAGAGCATAAAGATGAAGCTGGGTTAAAGAGTGACGTCGTCGGGCACACGTAGTTGTAGGAAAGGTAAGATGAGTTTGCGTACACACACAGCGTATAGTTCTGGCAAGTCGTGTCATTGGGGTCGGCAAATCGACCCGCTCCCGTGTCGGTGCAATTCACAGCCCCGCGGACTTGCCATATTATATATAACATCTGAAACAGACGCGTTGATTCAATGATAAACGCGAATAGGATATAATTATAAACAATCGATTTATCCTATTAATATTATAAATGTGGAAGTTTCTTATGATGGAAAACTACTAAGCTACTGAATGATAACGGATAAAATTTGGTCCAGGGCTGAATTGATTATTGGTTGGATTAAAACATAGGTTATGTTTTATTCTAGAAAAAAATCTACTAATAAAATCCAGTTTAACGTAGGCGACACCAAAGACACAGCTAGTTATAAGTATGTAGGTACTCGTACTCGTATTATAGAGTATGTTAAGTATCGCTAAATTATATGTATATTTCTTCAGCCTTAAAGGTTTGGCTAATGTTCGCACTTGTTGGAAGTCAAGTGCCAATTTGAAATACGTACAATATCGTTTTTTAAAGGAAACAAAAACCTAAAAATTTTCCAGCTCGGACCTCAGCCGGGTATTGCAAGCAAAAAATTTTACTCACAAATATAAATCCAATAGCAATGACTCCCTTCATTTTCGTTTGACTGTCTGATGGCTTATTCAAAAGACGTTAACTTTTTATATGAATCAAAAAGTGGTGACCCTGTTGAGATAGATTATCACAGTTTCTTCATTAAGGTACCTACACATAAACGCATTAATATAGGGCCCATAAACGTAGTCTACCTCTATAGCTCAGCGGTAATAAGCTTTACTTTAATCGTTAAGGTTCTTTCTGGCTTTGATTAATGCTCGGTATGCCGAGACTAAATTAGTCATAGTTGGGGGTAAGTTACGGATCGCATGATCATGGTATTAGGGGCGATAACGCGCGAGTTATAACCCTGGTAGATGGACAAATAATGGTCCATAGGCGGCGTTTATTACAATAAAGAAATAAATCACACTGGTTTACATCACTATACCAATTGAATGTATATTTGTTAAATGATGACCTTTTAGAGACCAAGATTAACCCCAAAAATTTCAAAGGTTCAACGATAAAAATGGATAAAAAATAAATTATAACTTGTTAACAAATTCTCGGGAACCCAAGTTAGGATAGCAACTTGATATGATAGCATATAACTAGTGCAGTTTTTAATGGCTTTAAAGCTGTTAAACAAAGATTAACGTAAATATAGCTTCTCGGGTTTGTATGTCAATGGCAATGTAGATCTTTTTATAACGAATGCCTGGTAATTTGGGAGTGATAAGCGGCCTCCAACACTTAAACAAACCATTCACTAGTGGGGACAAGTTAGCGTAGCGTTAGATAACTGCTTAATTTTTTTTTAAATTAACTAGTTTTTGTGTTTGCGGAGTTCCCGGGTTGGGTTGAATTTCACCCGATAGGTGAAAATCGAGTGCCAGAGTTCCAAATATTAGCTATACACAGATGCGCAAAGAACAAAATGAAAGCCATTACCCAGTGCTCAACGCGGACGAGAATCGTACCCTCAAGCGCAACAGTAGAATTTGCTGGCAATGGCCACATTTTTTGTGTCACAATTTTATCGCATGGAATCAAAAGGCACGAATGATGCGTGTCGTAATGCGTAAACATTGTAACAAGAGGAACCATGGTCTAACATACTCGTAACAAAGCGATACATTTTTGCTGAATACTCGTAATAAAGCAATAGAATTGTTGCTGACGTAAGCTATTTACTGGTACCATTTACAGTCCCATTATACATGCTCGCCGGTACTCTTGAAGTATCCCGTCTGTTAATGTAGATGAAGCTCAAGAGTGTGTAAGGCTACAAAGAACTAACGGTTTTAACCAACCCCTTGTAGGACTCGGTGTGGTATGTATGATTTACAGATTTTTTATACATACATAAATATACATATATCCTCACGCCTTCCCACAATGGTCCCCGAAGGGGTAGGCAGAGGTGTATAGGTAATACCCACACACCCACTTTCCGCCAGAGGTATAATAGGTGCCAACGTGACAGATGGCGAGTCCATCGCCGTTACTCCGGCACGACTATACATATGCCTTTGAATTTCTTCTCAGACGTATGCAGGTTTCCTCTCGATGTTTTCCTTCACCGTAAAGCTCGTGGTGTGACTAATCACTGTACTTAAGTTCAGAAAAACTCATTGGTACAGTCGGGATTCGAACGCCTTTGCGTCGCAGGCAACTGCTCGAACCACTCGGCCACCACGGCTATTTATAAATACATATACATAATATGGTTAAGTATTTTTATTTGTATTTATAGTTATATCAATCATATATGTATATACTTAGGTTTACAGGTATACACAGCCACATACACCCACTTTCCCCCAGAGATATATTTCAGGTTCCAACGTGACCGATGGCGAGTCCATAGCCGTTACTCAAGCACTACTATACATACGCCTTTGAATTGCGTCGCAGACGTATACCGGCTTCCTCTTGATGTCATCTCGATGAGTTCAAACATAAATTATAATTAAAAACTTATGTTTAAGTGTAAGTTATAACAGCCAACTGTCACCTAAAAAATATCCTTGTCCGCGAAAATGTCATTACGAATTACAGAAGCGATATAAAATAAGGGACTATGATGATTTTGTAAGAAATGTGCGAGTATTCCTAGGCTAGGCCAGCCTAGTTTGAGACGGGATCTTTTTTTGTATAAAAAACACATAAAAATAAACATTCGTTACTATTAGGCATTGCCTGTTAGAGCTACCTCCTATATTTTGACGTTGAACTGGCCTAATGCTTTTATCTCCCACCTTCGAAACATGCGATCGGTCGCATTTTCGATTCCCGCTTGAAAGGAACTATGTACCTACACTTGTCTTTTAGGATATATAAATAAGAAATGTTATATATGAATATTTTAATTATCGCCGTCCGGTACTCATATTACCGGACAAGGTTTTTTTTTTATATTTTTAGGTACTTCAATTCCCATTGGATAAGTCTTGCCTTTTATTGCTACAATGTATATTAGCTGAGCGTTAATATATGCCTATGTAAATATTTTAAGTTGGAACATATGACGTTTAAGAGGAATCTAGGCAATGCTTGAGTAGTATTCAAACAACATTATCATTTTATCTAAAGCTAGCATAGTGATGTTCTCTTTGTCGATTGTTAATTTATAAAATAACTAGCTGTGCCCGCGACTTCGTCGGTGTGGCTTTTTTATCTCTCGTAAAAATGTTTTTCTTTTCAATAAATAGTATCCTATGTTACTTCTAATACGTCCAAGAATATGTGTACAAAGTTTTATGATGATCGGTTAATTAGTTTTTACGTGAAAGCGTAACTAACAAACTTACATTCACGTTTATAATATTAGTAAGGATAAATATAATGACAGTCGCCGTCGGTATTCCTTTCAAAAGTTATGACTGACATTGAATTAAATGCTTCGGTCACAATAGCGACACTGGCTAAATGCGCTATTGGATAGTATGTCCCCCACTGTCAGTTAATCAGTTATAGATATTATATAAATTTAGTTTATTACTTAAATACTCGTATATTGCATGTATGAAGAGACTGATGAATGTAGACGAAGCGAAAGAGGTATGTAAGTGTAGAGAGAACTGATGCTCTATACTCTCTGCCTACCCCTTAGGGACTCGGCGTGATGATATGATGATGATGCTTAAATAAATACGTAAAATATATTTAATTCTTTAAATATACATAGGTATGTATAGCTCTGGACTATTCCACACAATTGGTGGCCCCAAACTAGCCTCGGCTTATATGTGCCTACTATTGAAAACAGAGAGTGATATACCTACTTATACAAATTGATATTTACATAAATACAAAGTATAATAAGTAAGTAGTACCCAAACGAAATTGTAGCTAAATATAAGACGAGTAGAAATACTCGTTCTCTCGTAAATTTATATTCGCCTTGAATGTCGAAAATTGTGATTGAAGACGTGAAGAAGTGTCTTTGTTCCTGACCTACCTTATTTTTTTTTAAGAAAAAGATTCTTTTAATAGGTGCGAATTATAATTAATATTTACTATAAGCTATCGACAACAATTATGTTTTTCCTTTCATCTCACCTTCATTTAAGTGGCATTACTAAGAAATTGTTCACTCCGCTATCATCTTGCGTCGTATTAAAGCAGTACATATTCGTATATAATAAGGGCAGGACCATATTACAACTATCTATAATACAGAATACTGAAAAGCTGTGTTTGTCAGCACAAAAATTCTGAATACAAATATAATAATAATAATATATCCTCACGCCTTCCCACAAGGGTCCCCGAAGCAAATTTGGAAAATGGAAAAACTGTGTGTTTTATTTTTCATTATTGTAAGTACACCCTTTGTTTGTCTTTGCATAATTTGTGTGTTAATGTGTTTCGCATAGATAATTACTACTTAACTTTTTTTATATTTTGCGGCAATGGGGCAAAGTACCTAAGTTTCAATCAATATTATTCTCACTCTAAAGGTATAAATAACATTTGGAACATATTGGTACATGCTTAACACTCGTTTATGGGATTTAATCCTTATAAAACCTTACTTATTAAGTAATTATCAATGCTAATTACTCACATGTGTCTAACTACTAACCAATAAATAAGAGAGGCTTTATAAATCAAGAGATTAAAAGACGCTCTCGAGCACGGAAAGAAAAATAGTTTTTTTGCCCATTAAAATTGTTAAAAACGTACGTAAATTATTTCTATGAACGTATAAGGTCAGTAACTCGTGACTTTGTTTAGTAAATACTTTTCAGAACTCGTGACTAACAAGAATATATTTTCTTTATTTTATTGTAACCTCTTTAGAGTTCTACTGGAAAAACCCAAGATAGCACCTAAGCTTAAGAAATTACAACACGCTGATAAGTAAATCCGTATTTAATTACAGGGATTATGTCACGGAGTGAGCGAAAATAAAGAGTGCACAGAAAGAGGAAGATTCCCAAATGATGAAGTAGAAGACTGCCGAGGCTACACCATCTGCCTGATGGCTGGGCCCAGTAATTTTATCCAGTACAAACTCTCCTGCCCAATCGGCTTCGTGTACAGTCACATCGAGCAGCAATGCACGAATGTCACAGACTACTTGTGTCTGCCAAATTATAACTGCACTCGAGCTGGCATCTTCCCGGACTCAACTAATGAACATTGCACTTCATACGTAGCTTGTGTAAACGGGACTAGTGAAATAGTAACAGCGAGATTAATTGCGTGCTCGTCAGATACCATATTTAATCCAACTGAAGGGATGTGTGTCAATATAACCGACTTCAAATGCAAAACCGATATGCCCAATATTGACATCCCAGAAATAAGCACTAGCTTTGTTATTGAACACATTTCAAGATTTCCGAATTTTACTGTAAGCAATGCTGTTAGTTTGCATATAAATTTTATTATCATGTTGTTCGCTGCTATGTCGATATTGTTTTAATAAAATTATTGAATCGCATTAATAGTTTTAATAACAATACAACCTTGGTTGCTTATCCAACAAAGAAGATACCTTAATCACCCTTACGCTCAGTATCCACACTCCCACTTTCCCTCGAGGATATATTAGGTGTCAAAGTGATAGATGGCGAGTCTATAGCTCGAGCAGCACGAAGTTACATTCATATAGTGGCAGTTGAGCCACGTAGCAAGAGTAGTACACGCTACAGGCCTCGCGCATTTGGGGGAAACGCACACCTTTCTGACCTTAAAAAGTATCTATTTATATTTAAGTTTTATTGTTTGTTTATTCAATACCGTATGTTGAAGTTGAACTGCCTAACATATATTATGATAAACTTCCATACTTCTTATATGCCAAGATAAAGTCTCAATAAAAATGTAGGACTACCACATACATTTGAAACTATAACTTAGAAGCCGAACTTATTAAAATTATGAAACATTTATTTTTTGTATTTATTACCTTTTCTTTACTTTGGTTTTTATTTTAAAAGGTGACTGAAATATTAGTATTCAGGTTATAAAAATAAACCACTAATTTGACATTTGATTGACAACATTGACATACATTTTGTCACTGACAGGTTTCCAGATTGTTTTTTGTATGGGATATTTGTGGTAATTTCGAGGTTATAAACAACTTCTAAATTGCATTTATTCTTCTTCATTTATTCGTCTTCAGTATCCCTAATATAACTTAAAATACTTTACTTATAATCTAATAAATGTATTCAAATATAGTTGTGCCGCGGTGAGTTTCGGAACAATTAGGTTAGGCGCCGATTTTGTCAAATAAAGCTAAGTAAAATTTTATGTAATTTTAGGCAATGGCAAAAATTTGTATGTGTGTGTCGCGCATTGGCCAGTATAGAAGGTCAGAAGCTGCCCCAGTCGAGTAAATCAAGTGATGGAATATCACCGCCGCCACGCATACCTAGAGGCCCTACAGATATATTGCAGGCTCTGGCTACCACAGTCGGACCTGACCCTACAGCTGCACATTACAAGTAATCAATTACAGACATTTGTTTTCTTCTTCATTTGTTTTTCTTTTTCATTTGTTTCTTTCATAAAACATTATAAAACACATGACTTATCGTTAACTAATGTTCTGCAATTAATCAATCAGTTCAGTTTTAAGCAAATTTCAAGCAGTATAGTTAATCGCCACCACCCCAATAAAACAATTATTTACTGTGGGCCCTATTGGTTTGGAGCTAACAGATAATTGTGACTGTCAAATAATAGACAAATAATTTGCAATAAAATAATATTGCAGCTATAATTTGAGATGTAAGCTCTCCTATCTTTCAAGTTGGATCAAACTCTATGCGGTGTGCAAATTTGATTGAAATTGGTTTAGTAGTTTAGGAGTCCATCGCAGACAAACAATGTGACACATAATTTATAGATATTAAGATAAATCACTAACAATGTAAAACTGTTTTCTTTATTTTTATTTACATATCTAGACCCTCCTGAGGTTTATAGACATTATAACAAAGTAATAAATTTTCCAGATACCATGATGATCCCTACCTCATTCCGATGTCAAACTTTCGTAAACGATCTTATGCACTAGCAGCAGAGGCAGGTCGCAAAGCAGCTGCTTGGGTCCGAGATGAGCATGCTGATTTATTCACAACTAGAATATGGGACCCCCCAAGCAGGAAGAAGACTCCCCACTTCAATGCAGACCCTCACATTGATGCTTTCAGTCCAAAACCAATTTATACTGATGAGAGTAAGGTACAGTAGCCTTTTTTATAAACTTCTAGTTGTTACACCCAGCTTCGCTTGGGTGGAAAAAATAAAAGGCACACTCCCAGTAGTGCCACCTATCAGGTCCAATTGTGAATCTTAACTGGAACCACCTGAAGGAACAGAAAATTTCATTAAAATCTATCCAGCCGCTTACAATTCTATAAAGGATAGTCATACATAAGAAACATTGATTTTTATCATCATCATCATCATCAGCCCACTCTAGTCCACTGCTGGACATAGGCCTCCCCTAATATGATTTTTATATATATATAGATAATAGATATATTCTGATAATGAGTCTTAAGATTGGAGGGCTAAGTATGTATACCACTTGGTGTGAATGGAACACTAAAGAGGAGATGAGAAACTAACTAAACTAACTTCTAATAACCACAAAACTTTGGCAAACATGTATGTGATGAACCTGATAGTAAGCAGTTACTGTCGCTTACAGATGCCATCCCTGCAGAAACTTTACCCATCATGCTTATATTTCAGGTCACAGAAGAAGATTTGAATTACACTATAGAGAATGCACTAATAGAAGATTCAATAAAAGTGTTTGAACTGCTGGGTGGAGCTGGAAATGTGTCTGAGGAGCTGAAACTAAAGTTCCTTGAACTGCTCTGCTTCTACAATGAAAAAGAACCAGACTCCTTGGAATGGCTGGAGGAGAGATGGTTTGCTGCCAACACCCGGGAGCGACAGGCTGCTACTTGGAAGTAATATAATCCACATTGATGTTATTTAGGATTGAGATATATTTTTTTAAATCTTTTTCTTCTTGCATTAAAAACTTTCTTTTATACATGTACATATGTAGCTGGCACATAACTGTATCCCATCGGTTCTAAGAGCCTAATGATTGTGCATTTATTCCTGTTTGTAACATACATATTTATAATAACATTCTACACTTATTGAATATATTAAGTTACTATTGTTCGAAGAATGTCGCCTGTCAGGAGAAGAATGTTTGTTGAAAAAAATTTTTGTTTCTTTATCAGATCTTGATTCCTATCTCTCTTAGGATCAGTTGACACTAATATATACTAAATTATTCTTATTATTTTATATTTAACCAGCTTCCACCTAGCAATTTTCTTGTTTACACCTTATAAATATATATAAATGTTTAGTTCCCTCCTGAAATGTTTTACAGACTCGGTGGACTAGCGGATAAGATCTATAATTCAATAGAGCCTAAGACTCCCGAAGCATATTGTGCTCTCATACAAGGAATGGCAAAGTATTACCAGGTATACTATTTAAATTTTCTTTTTTGGTGATAGTTATATTTATTGGAATAATATGGTGTTGAAATGTCTAATCTAGGCTGAGCGAGCTCATGCACTGGCGCAAGAAGCTTTACAGAACGGTGTCCAGTTGTCTACTGGAGTATATAACTCTCTGCTTGGCTGCGTGGGGTTCTTGCGCGAAGGGACCATGCTGAGAATTGAAGCACTTAAAAATTTACTGATTGAAATGAATCAACAGGTTAGTATGCATACATGTTAATAATATTAATTCCAATTGTTTTTACAACTTTTGCAAAATTTATTGTAATCCATCCGTGTTGACCAATTGGTTTGAGTTGTTGCCTGCAACACAAGGATTGAAAGTTTGAATCCTGTCCATACTAATGAACTGAAAATGTTTTTCTGAACTTAAGTATAGTGATTAGTCTCACCAAGAGCTTTTCGGTAACGGCAATGGACTCGCCTACACGATGACACCTAAAATATATCACCGTCGGAAAGTAGGTGGGTACTACCTACACACCCCTTCGGGGACCATGTGTGTACCAAGGCGTAAAGGTAGATGTCGATCGAATCCAATGCGTCAGGTCTCTAGTTGACCGTACTAACTGTTTCTTTTAATCTCATGAATTTATTTTGGTCCACTCGGGAGTCCAGTGCGTATGATGTTCATGTAATAGGGCATCACACCAAATGGCGAGACCCTGACGTCGTGTCTGAGATCGATATCAGCGTGGGGTGGCGGCAGGCAGCTCCAACAGCTAGCTGTTCAGGTCATCGCCGAGTTCAAACAACTGGGAATCCAACCGGGACTATCCGACTATTATTTCTTGCTCTGCCTGTTTTGTAAAGAAAGTACGTACTTATTTTAACTTTCTTTATTTAAATTTGCCACATTGTTTATATTTAATTATTCTAAGTTTATATATTGGAAGTTATATATTAGATATGACAGACAGCCGTGGTGGTTTGAGCAGTTGCCTGCGACGCAAAGGTCGCAAGTTGGAATCCCGACTGTACCAATGAGTTTTTCTGAACTTAAGTACAGTGATTAGTCACACCACGAGCTTTACGGTGAAGGAAAACATCGAGAGGAAACCTGCATACGTCTGAGAAGAAATTCAAAGGCGTATGTATAGTCGTGCTGGAGTAACGGCGATGGACTCGCCATCTGTCACGTTGGCACCTAATATACCTCTGGCGGAAAGTGGGTGTGTGGGTATTACCTATACACCTCTGCCTACCCCTTCGGGGACCCTTGTGGGAAGGCTTGAGGATATATATATTTATTTATTATATATATTAGAAGGAGTAGTATTATGGTAGGTTTAAAATTTGCCATTGTGTAACAACACAAAGGTTGCAAGTTCCAATCCTCATTATACCAATGAGTTTTTCACAACTTGAGTACAGTCATTATTCGTCACACTACGAGCTTTACGCTGAAGAAAACATAGAGAGGAAACCTGCATACATCTGAAAATACATTCAAAGACATGTATAGCAGTGCTCGAGAAACGGCGATGCACTCTCTATCTGTCACAATGGCCCCCAAAAATATATATGGGGTGTGGGGTGATCAAATTCGAAGGATGGTACTAACAACAAACCACTGCCGGTCTTCCGGTCTTACGGTCAAGTTGGAAAGTACCAACTCAAGTGGTCTTGTGGTCTGGTGGTCTGGTGGTAAATACAGTGATTTGTCACGTCAAGACCAAAAATTTAATTTCTTTCAATTCAATTAGGACATAATTAAGTTAAGATATATATAGGTTGATTAAAATTATGATAAATGTGGACGAAGCGAAAGAAGTATGTAAGTCTAGAAAGAGCCGGCGCTCTATACTCTCTGCCTACCCCGTTTGGTACTCGGCGTGATGATGATGATGATTAAAATTACTTTTTTAAGAATTTTATCAATTTTGTACTAAAACTTGATTATCTAATGTTTTTTTTTCAGGAGGCCCTCGCATTGATATACTGTCAGGAATACTAAACGATTTGGAATCCAGAGACAATTTACCAGCCAAAGAGGCTACGGATACAAACTTCTTCATCACCGCCATGGGCGTCTGCAGTGATCATTTACAGGTATGTTCTAGATACCTGCTTCGAAAGGATATACTGTTGTATGGTTATAATAATACAAAAGAAAATTTTATGAAACCGGTTAGTTCAATTTTAAAACAAATTATTTATAGATTAATACTATTTTTGGTTGTGTGGGTACTGAGTACTACCCATTCACCTCTGCCTACCCCGTCGGGGACCTTTATGGGAAGGCGTGAGGATATATTACATTATTATATCTTCTATCTATCTCTTGTTTCTTCATTTTTCAGGACATTAATTTAGCTGAAAGGTTGCACACACTGTTAATGAAAGGCGATAATTACAAGTTGGTGGGTGACGCGTACAAAGAAAGCATTTACTATAGGCATTTAGTCACTGTGGCTTGCAGGTATTCATACATTATACAAAAATTTTTTTTTTTTAATAAGTCACCAATATTCACACTTAGCCCACAATAAAGTCTGACGGACTGGGAGCATATTCTTGAGTTTATCATGTTACCTCAAACATTGCTGTATAAGTAATATGAGATCAGTATATTTGACGTTGCAAATTTCAATTGTTTCTGTTTATTTATTGCAGACATGCACCATTTGAAAGAACAACGGAATTACTGGACACATTGGTACCTAATGTATATGTACCTGAGCCGTCTGTTATGGAGGAGGTATGTACGATATAGCCTTTTATGAACGATATAGCCTTATATGAACGATATAGCCTTATATGAACGATATAGCCTTATATGAACGATATAGCCTTATATGAACGATATAGCCATATATGAACGACGACAAGCCACATAGACAAACAAGTATTATATAAATTGCGTGTTGTTGTTATTTTTAATTAAATAATAAGAGCCGTGGTGGCCGAGCGGTTCGAGCAGTTGCCTGCGACGCAAAGGTCGCAAGTTCGAATCCCGACTGTACCAATGAGTTTTTCTGAACTTAAGTACAGTGATTAGTCACACCACGAGCTTGACGCCTAGCTGTGTTAGATTGCCATTTTTGTTGGTTTTGGCTCATTGTTCAGCAAGCATGCGGCAGATGTGACCGGCCTACTATTACCCTAGTATGGTCAAGGGGATTGTAGGTAAATATTATTTTCAGATAATAAAAACCCTAGAAGTGGGCGGCGCGGGCGACCGCCTCGCACAAGCGTGGTCGCAGCTCGTGATCTTCGGCCACGCCAAGAAGACAAGGCTCGTGGAAAACCTGCTGGGAGCAATCACCAGCTGCTACTCCTATCAAGGTAGGCATTCGCTATTTTGGCCAATTATCTGTTTTCTTGTTTACAATTATGTGTGGTATACAAAGGTGGCTAAAAATATAGCGGTTGGCCTGATGGTAAGTGGTTACCATCGCATAAATACGCTTTCAATACCACGGATCCGAACTCGATGCTGTACTCCTAGGAAAAACCTCAACAAGGAATAAAAGCCGTGGTGGCCGGGTGGTTCGAGTAGTTGCCTGCGACACAAAGATAGCAAGTTCGAATCCCGACTGTACCAATGAGTTTTTCTGACCTTAAGTACAGTGATTAGTCACACCACGAGCTTTACAAACCTGCATACGTTTGAGAAGAAATTCAAAGGCGTATGTGTAGTCGTGCTTGAGTAACGGCGATGGACACGCCATCTGTCACGTTGGCACCTTAAATATATCTCTGGGGGAAAGTGGGTGTGTCGGTATTACCTATACACCTCTGCTTACACTTTTGGGGACCTTTGTGAGATGGCGTGAGGATATTTGAGATTTCGCCATTATGCCAACAAAACGAACAGTATACCTTCCCTTCCTATGAGCCATTTCTACGTAATGTAACTCTTCATCTTTGGCTATAGATGACGAAATTAAAGCGAAAATGCGTGCCGCTGCAGCAGATATCCTCAAGACTTGTCTCATGACCGAGGAACAGAACGAAACCAAGGACCTCAGATCGCCGGTGCAAAAGTGAGTACACACATACATATCATCACGCCCTAGTCCCTAACGGGGTAGGCAGAGAGTATAGAGCGCCAGTTCTCTCTAGACTTACATACCTCTTTCGCTTCGTCCACATTCATCAGTCTCTTCATACATGCTCGTCGGTTTCGAGTACTCTTGACGTTCCCTTCTTTGAGCGTCCGATCTATTTGATTCAGGTAGTTGGAACGTGGCCTTCCTCTGCCTCTTCTTGCACACACTTTTGCTTTGTATATCTGTTTCGTCAATATTTCTTCACTCAAGTCGTTACTTACTTCAAAGTGAGTACGTGTTATGGTTTTGGAATGGGTAAAACATTTTTTTTAATGTCTGTTAAACAAGCATATGACCCGCCTGATGGTAAGCCCGACTGGGGCAAGACCATCACCTTATAGAAGTCCGTAGCCAAATAACGCAATTTTTTTATATTGTATTCCTACGCGGTTAATAAGGTTTCCAGTAATGAGCTCCTCGGGGAGGGGGAAGATAGTATTGTGTTGGCAGCAGAGGGATAAGTCCCATTATGCTGCCAACACAGTATAACTCTCCGAACACAGAGTGGCAACGTGCAAGTGATACTTCGGTACTGTAAGCGTAAATAGGCTGCGGTAACTGTTTTCCATCGGGTGGGCCGTATGCTTGTCTGCCACTCTTGTTGTATAAAAAAACCGGTTTCCATCTCTAGGCGTAAGTAATACCTTTATTACTACATGTTGCCAATCTTATGGTTGCTCTGCTAGCGGTATTAGCAACGAACTGGTACAACTTCTGTCAGCTATATTCCATTTTTGAAGCCTAAATACATACATACATACCGAAGATGAATGGTAGCGATCTTTTGCATTGTGATCTACTGCCTTATAGTAAGTATTAAATCTTTGCGCCTTCCCACAAGGGTCCCCGAAAGGGTTGCTAGAGACGTAACAACAGCCTCTTATCGCCGACGTTGTATTTAGGTGCCAACGTGACGAATGTCTAGTCCGTGATATTTGATTTCATTGGTAGATCTTTTTTCTAATAATCTATCTCTGTGCCAAATTTCATCCTATTCCGTTCAGCCGATCTGGCGTGATAGAGTAACAAAATTAATCGAAAGGATTATAAGTAGCTTTGCATCTTGACAGATTATCAGCTACAGCGCTGTGCAACATAGTAGAGCTATGTTCGGACGTGCAAGACGCCAGCGACCCGCTGTGGGACACGGTGCATACAGCGCTGCAGCGGCTGTTGAGGGAGGAGGCGGTGGGACTGCCTTCCAAGCCGCAGGTGCTATCCGATGTGGCGCAGAAGTCCGCCACTGTTGGGAAATATGGCGTCGCTGCTGTAAGTTTTTTTTTAATAACAGCCTAGCAAAAGTGTTCTTGGTAACCTACCACTCTTCCAAATGTTTATATACATAAATTATATTTCTTCTGTACGTGTGTGTCACTGAACTCCTCTTAAACGCTGGACCGATTTTAGTGAAATATCTGTATGTCTTCTGGTGGACCCGATGGTGGTGGTGCTAACATCGTATATTTTACCCGAGTGAAGCTGGGCGGAACAGCAAGGTTAATATATAACTCTTCTTACATACGCGAATATCTCACTACTACTACTACTACTACGACTATAACAAACTTTTTAACAAGTATTTAGTAGATGTGCACCTGCGTGCAAAAAAATACATTGGTTTTTTTTTCTGGAATAACATATGCTATATTAAATCCAGCTATCTATGTGTCAAATTATATCAAATTCCGTTCAGCCGCTCTGGCGTGATTGGATAACGAATAACCTGTCAAACTTTCTCATTGAATAGTTATATTATATTAGTAGTATATTGATTCATAATTTTTTTCTCGTGCAGACTGCAGTGACATACCTCGCGGAGTGTGGTTTCGAAGAAGCAACATCATCGATTATCCAAGTGTTGGGTGTGATGCTGAACCGGCCACCGGAGGAAGTCAAGGAGTTGCTCCAACAGCCAGACTCCACGTTCTCCGCGCTTCACCCCTCGGCACACGTGATAGCTGCTGCCTACCAAGTGTAAGTTATACCGTACTTGACATGCCCCACTGTTTTACTTGCGTAATATATATCTATATATTTTATACAACCGTGGTGGCCGAGTGGTTCGAGCAGTTGCCTGCGACGCAAAGGTCGCAAGTTCGAATCCCGACTGTACCAATGAGTTTTTCTGAACTTAAGTACAGTGATTAGTCACACCACGAGCTTTACGGTGAAGGAAAACATCGAGAGGAAACCTGCATACGTCTGAGAAGAAATTCAAAGGCGTATGTATAGCCGTGCTTGAGTAACGGCGATGGACTCGCCATCTGTCACGTTGGCACCTAATACCTCTGGCGGAAAGTGGGTGTGTGGGTATTACCTATACACCTCTGCCTACCCCTTCGGGGACCCTTGTGGGAAGGCATGAGGATATATTATATATTATTATATTTTATACAACAAGAGTGGCAAACAAGCATACGGCCCATCCGATAGAAAACGGTTACCGCAGCCTATTTACGCTTACAATACCGAAGTATCACTTGAAGGAAAACATCGAGAGGAAACCTGCATACGTCTGAGAAGAAATTCAAAGACGTATGTATAGTCGTGCTGGAGTAACGGCGATGGACTCGCCATCTGTCACGTTGGCACCACCGAAAGTGGGTGTGTGGGTATTACCTATACACCTCTGCCTACCCCTTTGGGGACCCTTGTGGGAAGGCAAGGTGGGAGATATATTTAAGGTGCCAACGTGACAGATGGCGAGTACGTCGCCTTAAGGTAGTGTTTAATTAAAATTTATATTTATTAAGTTTTTTTTATTTTAGCGCCAAGTCCGGCGGAGTTCCTGTCTCCGCTACAGTTGAGACCAGTTCAGATAGTGACAGCGAATCCACCTCAGACGACGAATAGATATACCTTTAGATATCAAGGTATATGTTCATTCCCTGATCATAGAAGCAAGGGAGACACGCTATTAAAGTATATGCACATTTTATCTTCGCGCCCACTCTCTTTAGATAATTTAGTAGGCAGAGGAATAACAACGAACTTTCTCTAAAGATATGTGTACTTAGGTGGCAACGGGACATGGCGTGACCATCTGTTTCTAAAGCACGACGATATATGCTTTTAATTCTACAACAAGTGAACACTGTAACATGTTCACGCCACACAAGAAATCTGAAATGGTCGGTAGAAGACAAAATCTTACCGGAGATTATACATTTATAATTCTTCCATAGATGTATGTAACTGGACTTTTTAACGGCTGGACCGACTTTGCTCTCGCCACTTTCCACGTCACTCAAATGTATAGGCGTTAAAAATATTTTTTTAATCTGTGCTTACTTATACCGTGAGGGTAGGTGTGAAAATACAAACACATGTACATATATAGATAGTGCCATTAACGACGACGCGCCCCACTTCCTCATAGTTTATAGTGTAAGTGTACGACCTTCTACTAATGTTTGAGTATTATCGGTGCACACTGATTACCTATGAGTGCACACGCACACTACAATTAATAGAGTCGGGTCACTCACGCATCTCGCGCCTCCTCGACTAGAAATTGTCGGGGCGCGTAAAAACCGTTTTAAATCGTGTTGGATGGTACATCTTCTTTTGTTTCTATGATCTCTTTCACGTTTTGTGCAGAGGCCACACATAGTCATCACGGGAGTTTCCTGTCTACGCGTACTCATTGTAAGAGGGGTCGATATTGGTGTGGTTCTAGCCTTAGTTCATTAGACTGTATTGTACAATAAAGTATCTTAAGTATTTAAAATAGTATAGTTTTTATTTGACCTCTATTCCTATGCAGGTAGGCAGAGGAGTAACAATATCCTCTTTTCCGTGGCAGATGGCGAGTCCGTCGTCGGTTCTCAAGCGAAACTATTCATACGTCTTAGTATACAGTATGTCTCTGTTGATTAGGGTTTTATTATTATTACCCGAAGATATATACGTACCTAAGCGACCGACACATGAATGAAGACTGATGAATGTGGACGAAGCGAAGGAGGTATGTAAGTCTAGAGAGAACTGGCGCTCTACACTCTCTGCCTACCCCGGGATTTGCGTGATGATATGTATATGTATGTATAATTGTCTAATATTGTTATTGTCTATAATTGATAATATTCAAGAAGGAATCCTGACATGCGCCACGTAACTTAACAATGTACGCTATTAAGGGAACTGTTAAGGCGAAAATTGATTTCTTTAAATAGTACAGCGCTCTATTTAGGAATTGTATCGTGACAACGACCAAGTAATGTCCATTGTATGCGTTTATTTGCTCCGGTTACCGCTTACCATCAGCTAATGGAATAATAGATTTACAGATAACAACGTGGTCTGTAGCGTGTTATATTTTCAATTGCTTAAAAGTACATTTTCACACGACAGTTGTTAAATTCTTTATTTAACAGACGCTTATACTACAAAAGTGTACGTAACGGGCAACTATTGAAGCTGAACTTAGACAGCTGCTAGTAGTCAAAGTTCTTATCTGATGGTTGAGGTCGCAGGAGCGTTTCCCGTTGAAGGCGCATATTCATGGTATTAAGTATTCAAACCTTACTCGGATGCCCTATATATTTTTTATCTATCCATATTAGTAGGTATATCTCGCTGCCTGGTTTATGGTAATTTGTGTGGAACTACCTCAAGGTAAGTCGATTACTGCGTACATAATTTGTTTTCCAAGTAAAATTTTACGTACCGTTAAAGCTCCGAACTTTACAAATGTGTGACAATGTGTCAGTAATGTGGGCCCATTTCTGTACGCTGTGACGGACTAGTGCTAATTGTCCTCGAAGTGAAATGGAAGAAAGCAAAAAGGCCGGGCATTAGTCGCGAGCCATTCGTCTTACCAACAGCCTTGCACCTTGGCTGTGTCAATATGGTTTGTCAAATTGTGCGGAAGCTTACTATTGTTGCGGTAAGTACGTAGTTGATAGTATTTTTATTAACTTCATGTCTATTTTATGGTATAGACGGCTTAGTCTAGTGGTTAGAGCTCCTCAGTGTGAAACTTGAGGTCGCGGGTTCGATTCCCGCCGAGGACAGATATTTGTATAAGAGTATTTGTACGTTAATATTGGATGACCTATGTATTTATTATTATTATAAGTAAATAGATCGTTGTCTAGTTACCATAACACAAGCTTTACTTAACTTGGGGCTATGTCAATTTGTGTCGCCTTGTCCCAAGGTATAAGGTGCGTAAGTATATAGCAACGCCAATTCCCTCCAGGGATAGGCATAGAAGTTTGAGTGCCAGTCCCTTGACTTACAGAACTCTTTCGCTCCTCACATTTTCAATTAATTATATTTTTATTATTTATTATATAATTTACAAATAACTAATATTGCGACTATAAGATGTAAGCTATCCTATCTTTCAAGTTGGATTAAACTGCACACGGTGTGCAAATTTTATTAAAATCGGTTAAGTACCTACTTTCCATGACCCATCATGTCCATCACAGACAAACAACGTGACACGTAATTTATATATATATATACATAAGTACATAATCAAATCTTCCCTAGCGTGCAATGTGAAAACGGAGTGCCTTGAACAAATAATCTTTTAGGCTGTCCTACTTTCACTATCGCAATAGTTATACATAACTCACATCTGGTTCTCGTCAACAAATATTAACGTAAACATGTAACGGATACACGACTTAGTAGCCTTATTTTAAACAAAGGAATTTCCCACCATAAAAAGATTACCATTCAACATTATTATTTCATACTGGTAATAAAGATGTTATAATAGAGGACTAGTTGGACAAAGCGGTTTCACCGACGTGAAAAACTATTTCATATTTCTCAAATAAAAAGTCCTTTGTATTAATGCAGCTAGTAGTCTATCTCTGTGCCATATTTCTTTCGATTCCATACTGCCGCTCGGTAATTAGAGCGGTACAAACAACCCCACAAACTTTCGCGTTTATAATAATAATAGATAACATTTTTTCATTTTGTTTTCAGATACTAGTACACTGCAGTATCGTTAGTGGATATTATGTTAAGAAAATCGACTGCGGCCCTTACGGGTTCAACTGTGAGTCTGGCAACAAAGTAAGGCTTTGCGAAGGAGATAACATACTAGGGCCTTCTTTCTTGTGCCCTCCCAACACCGTCTGTAACGAGGACTCTAGTAACGTCTGCGAGAGCGCGATCAGCTACGTCGGCTCCGACCTCAAGGCGCTAAACTGCCGCCGCAACGACAGACTCGCCGATCCTTCCGTACCCGGTTGTAAAGGCTACATCTTGTGTATACACAACAAGAACCGCTTGCAAGGTATCAAGTTCAAGTGTTCAGGGAACACTATCTTCAACGGATACAAACGCACGTGCTCCTCACCTAACTCCTACAAATGTCCGATTTCGAATACAACTCGAAATACAGCAGAAGTATTCGAGAACAGGAGAATAGACGTGAATCCAGGAGACTACAGGAACCCAAGTAAAAACAATATGATCAGACCCATAGAGTGCAAGAACTACAAATTTTCCGTGACGCAAGACGGTAACCCTACACGAGTGCGGTATTTCTGTCCGCAAAGACCTCCTAGAGGAGAATCGACAGTCATATGTACCATATTTTCCAACCAATTCTGCGTCACTTTAGAAAGAGATGAATATGATCAATTTGTTCAAAGCAGTGGAGCTATGTACAGGAAACCACGTATTTGATTGACAGATTTATCTCCTTACCTACTTAGTGATATTATTTATTTTAACAAAGACTGAACTTTGCGTCACGTTTTTAATATTGTTACGAAATGTTTTATGTAAATTAGTTTCATAAGAATTAAATGTAGTTAAAAAAATAAAAATTTTTAATATCTTACTTTTTCTTTCATCGTAATTAACCTTTATTTAAATAATATTTATAGTATTTCTAATATATTCTTGAAACACAACATACGAATAAAATTAAGCTGTATAAAGCGTGTTAATTTAATTTAATTTCCTAGCAGTTCAGCATCCCCGGCTTGAAGACTCCGTGCACTTTTGCTTATCTTCGTCGAAAACCTCTTCGCTGTCACATCTCTTCTTTTTCATCCTGAACTGGTCCTTTTTATTCTTATAGCAGTAGTAATATTTCCTGCAATTACTATGATCTGGGAATTTACCTTCTTCTTCGCATTCAAATTTTTCTCTTGACTTTTTCTCACTCTCTTTGTGTGTCTTTGCGTGTGCCTTACTTTGTTCACTTGTACTTGTAGACTCACTGTCGGAGAATTTTGATGTTGACGAAGTCGTAGTAATTGTTGTTTGACTCAAAACAGGCTTAAATAAACATCTCACAGAGGTCTTGTTTAAATAGTAACCATTCTGGCATTGCAGCTTAAATCTAGCAAAGCTGTTGGAAGTATTTTTAATGCAAATATAATACATATTATCATTAATATGATCTTCAAATCGCCCTTCAGTTGTGCACATAAATGTGTTATTTCTTATGCAATGTGACAATTTTTTCGTACATTGCTTGTTGTATTCGCTGAATACTGTGTTAATGGGGCACATGCCCACAATAGGTTGGTATCTGCCGACACAAATATAAAATTTGCGGCAATCTATTTTATCGCCATATCTTCCTCGGCCGTAATTCATGCAACTAAATTGAGTTTCGTTTGCTGAGCGTCTGTTAGTGAAAGAATTAAACGTTTGTGATGCTGTCAATGTTGGTTGATTTTGATATCTTCGTATTCCAGTAATATTCACAGCTGAATTTTGGGCTGATCCAGTATTGCTTAAGTTACCATGTCCTGTCAGATTCTTGTTACTGATATGATCTTGTATGTTTGTAGGAGCTGATGTGTTATCGCTAAAAGAGTGTGACAAAGTAACATTTCGAATGCTTCTTTGTCGATTTTTGCTAACCGAATCGAAAGGATTTGCCGTATGAACATTATCACTATGTTCGATTGGTTTTGTAGGTACACGAGTAAGCACGTGATCTTTAACGCTACTAAAAATAACAGTCGATTTATTTTTAGCCGTATTTATCTTAGAGTCATGAGGCCCGGGAGTGATAGTTGAAAACGTGACTTGTGTATCCGTTGCGGAAATTTCACTACCTGTGTTGTTCCGTTCACCTTCTTGTTTTCCTGTTGTTTGTTGACTGATGATTAAAATCTTTGCATCGTTGTTCATGCTATCAGGCCCAGACATATCGGCAACATTATTCTCAGCAGTTGCTATTCTAAGATCTTTATCACTTTTAGTGTAACTTGTCATAAGCTCTGAATTATCAACAGCTGGCATTGGGCTCTGACTATTTATATTATTATTCGGCTGAGTATCAGATGTCTGTTTCTGTATGCTTAGTGTTTGATTATTTTGTGATTCATTATCCAAGGATAATATTATAGTTTCTTCAGTTATAGTAGTAGATCGTAATGTGCCTGTTGAAAATTCACTTTCTGTTTTCATGATATGTGTGGAATCGTTAGTGCTTAAATTTCCTGAAGGAGTAGAATAAGATAATTCTTGCGCTATGATATTGACACTCGGTGGTGATTTTCCAATATTATGTAAATTTAATCCATCATTCACCTCAAACTGAGGTGATAAAGTGGAAACAGGTGCTTCAAGTACAACGTCGTCCACAAATGGCATCAATATTAACTCATTTTGTGCAGCATTCGTGAAAACCGGTTGTTCCGTTTCAATACTCATTGCTAATTGACTAGCAGAATTTATTCTTTTTGTTCTTGATGTTATCGTAGAACTGCTCTTTACGGTTGATGGGATAGCGTCTGATTCAACACTTTTTTCTGTTGATAGTAAAACATCGGTTACAGAATTCACTGTAGTACTAATAGGTAAGCCAAGGTTTATAGATTGACTGAGACTTTGATCTTTCACATTTTTGTATAAGTTCGATTCCATTTTGGTTGTTAAAAATTGGGTAGATAGTGAAGTAAATAAAGGATTCACAGTTTCTCGTTTGATTTCCGGCACGTTAGTCATTATTTGATTTTTATCTGGATTTAGAATGTTATGTGAAGCGATTACCTTTATATCGCTGTTTTGTCCCATGTTGAAATTGGATATATCGTCATTGCGCTCAGATAATATCTCCCGAATAGAAGATGTTACAGACGGCATAATATTGAGCCTTTCCTGTCCAACGCTTGTTGCCTTCGTCGACGAATGTATTTCGACTATCGATGATAAAGGAGTTTGCTCCAAATTAGGGGCTGAAGAAATTGTTGGTTTATATACAGTGGTTTTGTACGGTTCTTCTGTTTTTAAATATTGTTTATTGTCTATATTTAATACTGTGGTAAAGCCATATCTATTTTCATTGATTGGATTCGTAGAATAAATTTCAGTAGGAATAATAGGTAAAGATGCTGTTGATAATTCTACTTTATTAATAATTCTACCCTCATGTATGTCCATCTCCGATCTATTTGCATTAGTCAAAGTTTCAGATGCAATTTGTTCTTTTAGATTCATTTGGGAATTCGATTCGTTAGTACGAGTAGATGACTCTTCGATTGTTAAATTTGCAAATGTTTGAACTAGGCTATCTTCGCTAGACGGAGTGTTGAAATGCTCAAACGTCGCTGGATATGATGTAGTTACGTCAGTATACTGTAGTGTATTCTCTTTTAAATTTTCAGATTCGTTTTTATTACTTCTAATAGCAATTATATCTGTAGCTAATTCTTCAAACATCAATGTATCTGGCAAGTTAGTGTATTTTTGAACCTCTGAATATATATCTGTATTCACAGCAAGGTTTTTGGTATCGACGCCAAAATTTTCTACATTTATGGCAGCAGGCATAGTAGACACAATTTCCGTTGTAAATTCAAGTGGACTGTAATTTTCAGCAAGATTTGTAGATGTATCTGTAACATCTGATGTTTTTTCATATTGATTGGGGGTGCCGAATGTACCTTGCACGGCTTCATGGTGTGATATCGTGCCAATATCTATAATTTCTTTGGGTTGTTCTAAACTTACATTCGTTGAGTGGTTTTGGTTTAAGCTACCATAATTAACCGTATTATCGTAATCTAAGTCGGAAACTGGATTTATTGTAGCTTCATCATTTTTAACTGATACAGTTACACTACTGTTGTTAATCGTACTTTTATTCCACATCATTTTCGTGAAATTCGTAGGAATGCTTTCAGAATCTGATTGCACAGTCTCTTGATTTATATAATTATTTGATGGGTCATTAGTTAGTATGAAATCTGTTGTCGCTAATAAAGATGATACAGTACTTTGGTGTGATATTTCATCATAAGTGCTAGGTTGTTCTGCCATAGTATTTTCTGTTATCAAAATATCTGTTACAACATCAACATCAATCTTATCATTCACTCTAGAAGTTTTATGAGATGTAGTATACTTTTGGTCTGCAAATATAGCGTCGGTTGTTGTCATAGTATTTTCAATATCTATTTCATAATCTTTTGGCATATTTATAGTAGCTTCAGTAATTTTTATTTCATCAATAGTTGGCATGATGTTATTCGATGAAGTTATTTCCAATAAATCTCCATTAGTTGAAAGCTGCTCATATGTTGTACTGCTTTGTATACTCTCAATTCTTTCGTTTTTGGAGGGTGTTGTCGTATCATATACATATGGCATTGTTGATGCAACTTTGGATTCAAATGTCTGAATTTTTTCTGTTGTACCATAAATCGGAAAACTTTCAGTTGTCACTGGGTCTTGATCGTATTTAGTAGTTTCAAAGTTACTAATACGAAGTTCAGTTGTAGTTTCCAAACTTTCACCATACGTTCCCTTGCTTTCTATATTATTCCCAGTACTATCTTCTATCAAAAATACAGATGTTTCATATAAATATGGTATTGTTATTAATGTAACTTCTTTGTCCAAAGGTTGTTCACTTTGTGCTGAAGCTATAATTGGAGAACTTTCAGTTGTCTGGGTCGCTGGGTCTTGATCAAATTTTGTAGCCTCTATGTTACTGATAGGGTAATCAGTTATCGTTACCAAATTTTCACCATATGTTTCTCGGCTTTGTATAGTATCCTTAGTACTTTCTTTTATATAAAATGAAGTGGTTTCATATAAATATGGTATCGGTGTTGATCCGTCTTCGTTGTCAAGAGGCTGTTCAATTTCTATTGAACCAATAATAGAAGAACTTTTAGTTGTCACTGGGGCTTGATCAAGTTCTGTACTTACAAAGTTACTGATATCATCATCAATTATGGTTACCAAACTTTGACTGTTTGTGTTTTGTGTTGTACTGTCATCGGTATTTCTGTTATTTAACGCAGTTTCTGTTTTTTCATAAGTTCCCTTGCTATGGGAATTAGTGAAAACGTTATCATTGAACAAGGGTCCGGTAGTAGTTACAAAATTATCAGTTATTGTGCTACTTATTGTTTCCGCTGTAGGAATATCAGTTGTGGAAATTACCGAGTCAGTAAAAGCGTCATAATTATCGGTAGTGGTAACTGTATCATTTAACACAGTTTCATTGGTGCGAATTGTCATATCCTGTCTCGTTATGTGGTTAGTAGCTGCGGTCGTTATAATTTCTTCAGTTGCTGACGTGTTTAACGGTAACCTTTCGTTTTCTTCTGTTGTACTTGTGTTAACGTTGACAAAAAAATCATCTTGGTGATAAAAAAATTCAGTTCTTGGTTCTGATTCAATAGCATTCTCAGTTTCAGAACGGATATTACCAACTGTTGTTATATCGGGTATTGGTTCAGTGGGTTCATTTACTTCAGTGTATTTAGCAGTTTTATTGTTTTGAAGCGTTGTCTCAAATAATGATCCAGGTTGTTCAGTTACAACATCAAATAATGTCGATGTACTTACTGTGTTATAAATCTCTTCCAAATATAAACCGACCGTTGACTGTTGCTTTGTTGTCGTTGTGACTGGAGAATCTGTAGCAACACTTGCTTCTTGTATTGATATAACATTCAATGATGGGGCTGGCGTCGAAGTGACCGGTGCAAATTCACATTCAAAACGATTGGTGCTTTGACAAATTGTTCTAGGAGGACACGGTATGAGGAAGTCTTCTATCGTACTCGATATGCCGTTACCCAAATCCACACATATCATGAAGTGGGTCGTATTAACGCAATGGAACGCTTTTCCATTGCAGTCGATATTCGTTGTTGTAATTAACGGAATTGTTAAGTACACCTGAAAGTCAATTTTATTCACAGTTTTATCTGAATTTCTGTTTGATAATGTTGTTCAAATATCGAACAATGCATCTCCCGACAGCCCGATACAGAGAAAAATCGGCCTTACGGTGTTGTCGTTGGAGAGTCTCCAAAGCACCCTGAGAAGGCAGGACCCTTATTTTGGTGTTGCCGTTACTCATATCATATACAATATACATACATCTTTGTTTCTCCTCAAATACATACAACTTGCACTATGATGATTCATTCACCGTAAAGCTTGAGCATTTATCAAAATCGCTGTACTTAAATTCAGGAAAAACTCATACATTTTTGAACCTGCAATCTTAACTTAGCAGGTGACTGAAGTCACAAAGAGACTCATTTAAACACTAGATAAGTATTTGAATTATACATTTGTACTGACCAGTAAGCTGATTCCTCTTAGGTCGAAGAAATTGTATTTCTTGAAAGCCATGCCACATTCCTGCTTGAATGTTTTAATGTGACAGCATTCAGTCGTTTGAATACTCGTTTGTCGTTTATCTCGTGTTGTTTTCGAATGACATTGTTATACTGCTCTCGCCTATTATGAATGATGGTATAAACCCTTGTTAGCACAGGCGCAAGACTAACATTACACATAAGATTACTATTATGACGTTAAGCAAATACTTTTGACATCTTATTTCCTTCGGTCTTTCTATTTTTGCCGTCTTATAATTGTTTATTGTTTTGAGAGTATTTGTTACGCAGTATTGCTGGCTGATCTTCCACCTAACTTGTAACTGGGTACTATTTGTAATAGTAGGTAACTTGATTGGAACCGTCTTGGCTTCCGAACATAGTACAGTGAGTAATCATATGAAAAGCACAGTGAAGGACAATATTGAGAGGAGACAACGGCATACGTTTAAAGAAATAACCAGTAACATCACATGACTCATGGCTGACCTTGGAGGTAACTGACTATTAACGCCTAATGCAAGTGTCCACCTGCAATATCATAATCGCTGCATAAAAAATCACGTCTTTCTTGAAAAACTACATGCTGTACCTAAACTCAAATTGGAAAATATTTAGATTCTAAGACTTGGGAGGATCTTTCTAAAGTTAACAAGTTCTGCACTTACACAAAGTTACTTAGTTAATGGTGGTTCCATGTCACCTTTGTGTTATTTGGGTGTTTGCGTTAGAACATTGAAAAGCTGTGAAAGTATCTTGATACTTAAGACACCGCTTTAGAATGGAACCACGGTTGGGCAGCTCCGATTTATTTAAGCCCGGCGACACGCGCGTACAATTTGATTTCATTAGTCGTTTTCTGGACTAAAACATATCCTGTGTAAATTAATTCAGCTAATAATTTACATCTGTGCCTAATTTCCTTCAATTCCGTCCGGACTCGCAATCTGAGACGTTGGCACCTAAATATAATGAAATTCCAGCGAAAAGATGGTGTTGTTACGCCCCTGCCTACTTCGTGGGGAACTCTGCTGAAAGGCGTGAAGATATTATTAGATATTCCAACATAATTCATATGGTGTTCAATTGATCAGTAGTTATATGACTACTTAATAAAATATGCAATTGTCTAGAAACATACTTCAAATCTGCAGATAGATGATATTTTGAGTAGGTAGTAAGAAATGAGAGCAATATTTTACAGATAACACGTTCGGGTTGTTAAGTCTCCGTGATCCATATAGATTGATGCGAGTGGCGGTGCCTACGTGGACTGTTATCAGAAGAAAAATTCAGAAAAAGCATAATAGACATACGTATCATTACGCCGAGTCGCTAACGAGGTAGGCAGAGAAAGTAGAGCGCCAGTACTCTAGAATTACATACCTCTTTCGCTCTCTTCACATTCATTAGTCTCTTCATACATGCTCGTCGGTTTCCAGTATTCTAGACTTTCCCATACTTAAGTGTCCGATCGATCTGATCTGATAATAGACAATTCTCAATATACCTTACTGTACCGCGTAGTTTTTACTGTTGATTTAATGATTATAATTGTAATAATTGTCATGAAAACGAGGTTGTTTATACTTCTCAGCTCCATTCAGTAGAGTAGCATGATGCTATAAAACCGATAGCTGGCCTCAATAAGCGAGCTATCTAATGCTAAATGTATCAAATCGCATATCTTTTCATTAGTTCTTGGGTTCGATGGGCGACTCACGCTACAAGAGAGTATGAAAAAAACGTATTTGATCATCATATTCATGTTTCTAGCCTGTGAAATTTAACCAAATATGTCACTTTCATGCTTGTTTTTGTTTTGAATATCTTGGGAAATAACTCTACCCATATCAATAATTATAATTATCTGGCGAACGAACTGTAACTGGCATCCAATATGACTAGTTGGTAAGTTAAGTAACGTTCATAAACAATGAACGTTATCACTTGATATTGATATATAGGTATACTAATTGCTTATTAAATCCCGATCTTTTGCTACAAAACATACACGCACAATAATAAAACACAATTAATGCGAGAAATAATTAGTACTTAATTACTTATGCCTACCCCTTCGGGGACCCTTGTGGGAAGGCGTGAGGATATATTATTATTATTATTATAATTACTTATGAGTGCGTTGTTGAGTATCTTATTTCTTTTGCAATATGAGTATAACATTTTACGAATATTAATGCGACGGATACGAACAAAGATATAATAAACTGAGAAGAATAGGTACTAAAAAGGTTTTGATACGATTTATAAAAATCTTCTGTCGAGTTGTGTCCAGTACGATACTATCACATTTGTTTCTGAAGCAGAACTCACGAAGTAATTTGTTTACCAGCCTCTGCCAATTTTTGTCAATTCATAGTGGTTATTTTATGAAAAAGTACAACCGAGATGAATACCTATTAATAATGTTTACTACAAAATACAAGTAATCCATTGTGACCTTCCTGTTTGTACCTTTAAGAAATAGGAAGTATAATTAAAATGTATTGGCAATGCTTACTAAGATAACGATTTATTTGGTAATCTATTTTGTTCCTGTAAACATAACATGATTAATATGAAACTACGAAACCATTACTGTAACGATTTTATTGTTTATAAAAAAACATAATTTGATATCTATACACTCCGTACATAATTTAACTGTTAAGTATAACTATGTGAAGACTGGGTTACGAGAACATTACACAATGTATTATATTATTTAAAGGTTCAGAATATCAATCGACCACCGAACTTCAAAGATCTAACTTTAGTTAAGTAAATGGATACTAAAGCTAAAATCAGCCATACGATTGAAATGGCTGACAATGTACAGGCTAGAATAAAAATAGTGCACTGGGTCCCACCATCTTGACCTACAATGAACGATATCCCAATAACGAAAACAGTGAGCATACACGCGGATATAGTTTCCAAAGAACTGTGGATTTTAGGCCATTTCCGAGCACCCACGAAGTCCTGCACAGTCGTCTCCCAACATGACGTTATTGCACCGTAGCCAAAGCCGGCCACCACACACCCGATAGAAAAGGAATCGTGATTCACAGCACCCGCTAACACTGAAATAAAAAAGAGGAAATTTAATGCTTTTATTTTGCAATTTGTAGTCCATACATTAACATGCAAAGCAACCAATTTTGTTTCTATGGTTCATGCTACGCTTCACTACAAAAATAAATGTCTCTATTTTGATACGTACCAAAGCATGCAGCAGAAGATACGATCAATCCCAGGAGTAAAATGTATTTGAAGTTACGCTTAGGTGTCTGGGCCAACCATGGTGTGGCCAGCAGAAAACACATCCATGTAAACCCGTACAGCGACGTCAGGAAATTCAATTCCGTTGTTGAAATAGTTGGACGTGTCTCCGACGCTATCATCGGTAGTAACGCTAAGCACACCGCCGTTAAACTCAATTTAGCGAATGCCAATAGCAAGGACGGATAAAATCTCCAACATGACATTGATCTCGTCAAAGGCTTGATGAATGTATCGTTAATATTATACATGAGGTACAATAATCGCCTTCTTAGTCTGTACACTCTGTAAGATGGCATCCACATTCTTCTTTTCATACCAGCGTACGCCGACTGGCAACGAAAGCTAAACGAATTGAATATTTTCTCCCTTTGCACATCAGTGACTGGTGAAATATTATCGTAAGTGACTTCTATTTCAGAATACTCCCTGCCTTCGTTAGCATCACGATCGCTCTGTGAATCTCTTCTTATTTGTTTGGCTATGAATTCATCTAAGTTGTCTCCTAAGGTACTCAGTCTTTTAATAGCGATACTCAGTCGTGTCCTACCCTTATTCATACTGTCGGTTGCACATTGATCGTCATTGTCACTCTCCTCGCTCTCTTCAGGTATCTCTGGCAGTATTTCAACACCGAATATATTTCTTCGCTTTTCCTCAGGACTCGGAGGAGGAGTGATAGTGGTTATGTAATCACCAGCATCTTCGAGGTCTCTCATTTCACCTTCTCGATGCAAATTATCATCAGATGGGCTTTTCCAACATTTTTTGCCCATGTCATGCAGTTGTAACTCAGCCGTGTAAAAGTTGTTATCTATTCCTTCGTTGCTAAATATAGCATACGTTTTGGCCAAGTCGCCGTATCTCGTAAACGCAGTTGGTCGTTTGATACAGTCGTCTACTCTCAATAGCATTATTGCAGGTAGCGTTTGTAACATTATGCCACTAATGACTATGAATGATAACGAATACCCATAGTGATTTACCAAGGCAGTCAAAATGTGGGGAAATATGCCTTGTCCTAGTGCTTGCCCAGCGAAGCATAGTCCCCGGATGATGCCCAGACGCGAGTCATATGTGTCGAATACTACAGCATCCACTTGTGCCGATATAAGCGATGATCCGAACCCTGGAAACAATAACCACCAAGTTATTGACGAGGTAAAGTTTTTATTTAATTTTAATTTTACGTATTTGATTTTCGGTCGTATAAGCTCACCGCCTAAAACGCCATAGACGTAAGGTTGCAAGTGGTGTGGCAAAAAGGCGCAAATAAGTAGACTAGCCACCACCATCAAAAGCCCGAGGGTCGCCAACACGCGATACCCAACAGGCCCGCCCCAAGAATCTGCTGCCTCTCTGCACCAACATTCTGAAACATAGACGGTAATGTCGGTATCATCAAACCAATGTGACTTTTTACCACAGTTTACGAACTGTGCTTACTAAGCCCCGCATATAATACATTTCGAATGGACTTTGCATATTCAATCAAATATTACCTTTATTCTCAGGCGGTCTCACAAGAGTTTCCAAAGCGGTAGGTAGTAAAACCCAATTTTTACCGGAACTTTCAAAGAACGCAACGGTGTAAGGCGTCAAAGTGACATGATGGGACTGTCTCAGTTTTAGACACCAAAATCCGCAAAAATCAGACAGGTTTACTATAATAACAATGCCAAACCAACATTACTTAAACTCTATGCTGAGATCTATTCTCATGTCTTTTGTTATATGTACAACAATATATTTATTATTAATAGAGTTTGTAAACAATACACTCGACAGTAGCCTAGTCAACATAAGAGTACCTACATTGAGCAACATGGTTATGACAGCCTTCTTATCATTTGTAACCACTTAATAGGTACTTGAGAAGTAGCTTCTACATTTTGTTAATAGATGTAAAGCTTGTCTTTGAAATTTCTGGAAAGGTAGAGCACAACTGGATCTTTTTTATACCACTAATCAAACGGTCCGCCTGATTGTAGGTTATTGCCACCAATTCCTTCTCAAACGTATGCAGATTTCTTCTAGCTGCTTTCCTTTGTGCGGGGAAAAAGATTACCAAGCTTGAAGATAGGCACTTTAGTGTGGTAAGTCGTATTATAATTTTGCTTACGTGTGAGGCTGTAGGTGAGTATGTAGATAGTTGGAGTGGAAAGGCCCAACCATAGCGGCTCAAGCTGGGCGAAGTGCACCAGGAGAACTCCGTAGGAAACCACCAGACTTGGAAGGCATATCTATAATGAAAAATTATATTACATAATCCCACTAACATCATATATGAGAGAGTTTGTGAGGGGAACTGGCGCTCTCATCTCACTGACTACCCTGTGAAGAACGGCATGATGATATGTATGTGTATATCATCACTACTATGAGTAGGCGAATATAATAACATAGGTACATATTTAGCTGGAAACATATTTTGGTGTAAATCTGACAGATGGCGAATATATAGCCAGCAATTTTACCAACATAGCTACATTGATATCGATGCTTCCTGCATTGTTACTTGTGACGTAAGTAAGTACTTGCTTTACAAAAAGTCTTATTTCGTCATACGCTAGATGATTGATGTTCCTCTAATAATACAGGCGATGTATCAAACCGAATCGCAAATGATATGATAGATCGATATTTATCGAAAGATATGCGATATTTTACTCGTGACTATGTATTCATACAAAAATGTGACTTGATGATATGATACCTAAAATTATTGTATCCTGAAAAAAAATCGTAAGCTGGTACCGCCACCTTGGACGCTTTCAACACCGACAATTAATTTCACACACTTCTTGTAGAACTACTTGGAAATATCGTGATGTGATTCTCGGTTTCAAAGCAACCTATGTTTTACTACATAGGCAGACTATTTTCACCCTTCTTCTTCCTCAAGGTACCTTTGTTATTTCGCATATACCTACATGAACTACTAAATGAAGCAAACGTGAGCATGGGCAGGTCCCTACCTACTTCTTATACTGGCTTGATATAGAGATACATACATATGCTACGGTCTTGGAAATGCTGTGACGTTTATGATGAAATTTTGGTATATTACACATTAGTTCTACGGGAAAAGGATATAGAAGTAAAACTTCAGGACACTATACCTAGTATATTTTGTAACGCCCATGCTCTTATCCTCAAGTGAAAAAGGATTCCAGATACCTGGGGAAACTGCAGTTTGGAACCTTGGATGGTGAAACCACAATCTATTATTCGCATTTAATTACCCCATCTTGTTGGCTCGCGACCAATTTCCGTAAAATTATTATCTTAGTAGATAGGTGAGTCTACATACAATGACTAAGAAACAATAACGCAACAGGTAATGTTGACATTTTGATTTACAAACAAGGATTATAATTATCTGTCATTTATGTCGCTTTCTTAAGTACTTGCCTACCTACATACCTTATATATAATATTATCATGTGAGTAATAATGTGCAAATTTAATTCTACGTGGCGCCATGAACTTCCATATTCTATCGTCATATTCGTTAAGCAAATTTAATTTGTGGATCTAATAATAATAATTATTAGGACCTCAAATAAAATTTAAATTGAAGAAATTCAAAGGCGTATGTATAATCGTGCTTGAATAACGGCGATGTACTCGCCATCTGTCACGTTGGCACCTAATATACCTCTGGCGGAAAGTGGGTGTGTGGGTATTACCTCTGCCTACCCCTTCGGGGACCCTTGTGGGAAGGCGTGAGGATATACTATAAATAAAAGAATTGGTGATTTTTAATATTTTTTGGTGGCAGTGATTCAAGCACTCGCTTGCAACTCAAAGGTTACAAGGCTTCTGACTGTACCAATGAGTTTTCTGAATTTAAGTACAGTGATTTGACACGGTAAAAGAAACCGTCGAGAGATGGTCGAGAGTAAACCTGCATACATTTGAGAAGAAATTCCAAGACGTATGTATAGCTCGTCTCAATCGTAACCAATAAAACGCGTCTCACCAAAACCACCCCCGACCAAAACCTCATGTAAGTTTTTTTTACTTTTTGACGGGGCTCAAAGCTGTTGCTTCTACATTCATATCCACCCAGAGGGGCGGAAATTTATTTTAAACATTACATGTATATAACACTCTGTATTTGAAGGTCAGCTATTGATTTGTTTTAAGAGGGCATTCACATTGACACCATCGAAAGATAATAATTGTATTATTAGTTGGGAAACTTAGTTGTTGCGCAGATAAGTAGATATAGATAGGTATGGTTACGTACGTAAATTTTATTTAACGTTGAAATAATATGAAGATCACCTTTTCAAGCTAAAGGACCACGATCCAACTACTTGGAACAAATCGCTCGAACAGTGATGAGCAAAAGGATATGAACATAAAACTTCGACGAGGTTAGAGAGAGTAGAGAAGAGATGACCTACATACGCGCACATATGAAGAAATAGATTTATGTGGATGAAGAGAAGGATAAAATGAGCTTATACCTAAGTCCAAATGAGCAGCTCTAATGTCTCTGCCTGTAAGGAACTAGGCTTGATGCTGTGTATGTATGTTTGTAGTATTTAAAGTAGGTATGTATTCAGTTAAAAAGGTTATTACAATGAGGAATCATTATTCCCAGCCCCAACAGATTTGAACTTAAGTATAACGTTCGAAGTGCTAACGTTACATACTTTACGAGGGCGACAGTTTTCAAACATATTCTTGGAATTTGAGTATACCTACTACGTATGAGATATATATATATTTCTGCCAAACATTCCTTTATTAGGTACAGGAAAACTATTAAGACCTTGCCCACATCACCTTGGACACATCCTTCGATTGTTGGTAGTAGGGACTGAGTACATTACATAGCGCTGTTAGAAAAAGCCCCACTCATGTAAAACATACCTTAATTACCTTAGCTTTGGCTCTCCAAAATCTATACCCGTACGAAGAAAAACGTATGCATGCACACGTGCAAATTAAGTAGGTACTGTAACTTACTAAGCGTCTACATATTATTTGTCCATGGTGTCTGTTTTCACAAATGTTTGAAACGTACGCGACGTCTGACGTCACTGGCGCATTGATAAGATTCAAGTACGATAGGCATGATAATACAATATGTACTTAAATGTCATAACAATTGAATAATACACACCTAACAACCGAATAATTAAACGTTAATAGCTAATATTTATTTAGGTAATTTATGTTTAGATACCTACTACGAACATAGTGAATTAGAATATTTTATCTCGACGACAGCAAGCAATAAATACTTACAAATGTTTTAACTAGGGATTGCTTAAGCAAAAGCTATTGTGTATCCATGTATACGAATCATATTTGAACGGTACGCACGTTTAGGAACACGACTGAGAGGAGAAGAGGCCAGCGCCACGACGCGCTCTGCGCTCGCTCACCAGTTTCCATTTAGTTTTGTTTCCTCCCGCATTTTCCAAAGGATATCAACATCTCCAAGGTCACGACACAACACAACACACAATGTTAAAGACAAACATTCCAATAACACCTATTTAGCCGATCAAATAGCACCAATTTTATTATATTTGTTTTAAAATCTACTAGACGTAAGAGAGCACATCGTCGTATTGACAGGATTCCGATATATCAGACGTGTTATCAAAAGGCCGCAGCACGTCGTTACTTTGTCTTATCTTATCGTCTAGTGAAAGAATTAAATATAAATTACTAATTGTTATTATTCAAACTCTATTCAATTGGCAATATCATAATAAAACGAATTTGTTTGCATATATGTACATAACTCTACCGGCTCTGGCAATTCGTATTAACATTTTGCGCAAGCCGTCTAACAAAGTGTATTGCTATTTGCGATCTAATGATTAGAGTAACCTTTAAAGTACAAACCTAGGTGATAATTACTTTTATAAAATCGGGTATGCAATAAGGATTCACCCAAATTGCTTGTGCGGATTCCATCGGTTAGTAAAAAGTTACTTTAGATATATCTCTAAGAGTAAATTTTGCATTAGAATATATATATGTACTACCAAATACCTAACTAATTCAAAAGATAGTCGTGGTGACCGTGTGGTCAGTTAAATAATCTCCAATAAAATGTGGAAATGCAGGTTGAGCTTAAGACCTATTTTTAAATATAATAACAGTATTTTTGACATCGAGAACATACGTCGCCATCCGAGTATTGAAGGTCGTAGATATATGTGAAAATTTTACTTAAGTAGTGACGTCCTCGGTATCTATCTTGTTTGCATCTTCATATTTTCAATCTTAACAAAGCTATTTATCTTAATTGAAAAGCGATACATACCATCCCCTTACAGGAGACTTCATGGGAGGTGTGGTGTAATTAATATTAGCATGAACAGCTGTTGGACACCACGGGATGTACCGTGGTGTCCAAAATTTATTTTAGCTATTCAAAATTGGACAAGCCCGACTGCGGCAGTACCTAGCAGAAGATCGCAGCCAAATGTTACCACTGCTTCCTCGTAATACCTATATTGTGTTCCTGCAGTGAGTAGTCCAGACATCCCCTTGGAAAGGTGTGTTGGCAGTAGCGGAATGAATTCGTTTCTAAAGCTGCTAGCAACTCTGCTCATAATAAGGTAATATATTTTTACTTGCGCCTGTAAGAAGCTCAGTATACTAAAGTAGACTAAATGAAAGATAGTCAAGCATGACGATGAATTACTCCTTCTCTGTGTTACTGTGTACCGTAGATTTTCCTGACAGGTTTTAATTTCATGCATACAGGGTTTTCGGCTTTTCGGTGTCTCATATATATATATACCGAAAATATAAGATGTAGAAAATATAGATGAAAGGTAGCAAGTAGCAAGCATGACGATGAATTGCTACTTTCATCTAGTCTGTTATAGTATTATGAGTTTTTTAAACTTTTAACTTTTGTATCCTTTTGATAGCCTTAACATTTAATAAGCTAGGTATAGCTTACTCAGGTTACTAAGCACATTCGTGCTTCTTAAATTTTTAAGTAGTCTGTCTTTGTACTACGAAACGAAGGAATAAAAAACTTTCCATTTCATCACGATAAATATTGACATGTAACGTCTGTGACGATTTATATCACATCCTGATGGATTGTGACCAGAACAAAGATGTCAGAAGAACTGTAATTGGATGTAGCCAGGATGTGGGTCTGTGTATAAGTATCTTGGCGAACCCTAATTCTGATGAAATAAATAAGTTATATAAGCGTAGATTTGAATATTTTTTACACAAAGGTGAACTCACGGAGAGGCATAGTCGCTGTGCGACAAAAATCCTTAAATAAAGAGAAAAAAAAATATTGACATCAGTTCAGTTCTGTCCTGTCTGTTTGAGATAGACATTGACATCTGTAATGATGTGGTACATTACATATGGGGATCGTGACGTGTATCAACACAAACACAACAATGTGTAATAATCCAAAGACTACTATGGTGTAATTGTAATCGAAATCTCAGTTCTACATAATCAAATATATTATTAATTTTGATGATTGAGGAATTAATAATAGCAAAGCATGATTTAAGGTGTATAATTATTTCTCTATCCAGTACAGAAAGGCGAAGACTTATAATTTTCAGTACAATATTTATTCAATTAAAAATACCTAAAACAGGAAAATGAGTAAAGAAGAACTTCTGGAGGAATATTCAAATGCTGTAATGCGTCTTAAAAAGCAATGGATTGAGGCTGGGATGACTGAAGAAGACTTTAAGAAACTGTATTTTGAATCACTTAGTTCTTCAGAAAAACATGTCCCAGCTCCTCGTCAACGATTTTTAACCAAATATAGATTATTATTACTAATGCTAGTCATCGCAGTGTTAATTATTTATAATTATAAGACTATTTACAGTTGCACAGTTTGCAATATGCAAGAATATATTTATCCTGGCTTAAGACTTTTGAGAAAGATGTCAATTCCTTTTATATCGCTATTTCCAGCACTGACTGGTATGATCATAATACATATAAATTTATTAATTCAAAATTTGTATGTCACTTCAACTAACTATATGGTCTTAACACTTTCAGAGTTCTACCACGAAACATGTTTGATACAAAATCCATTCTTCACTGTAGTGGATATGGACTGCTGGCCGTGTAGCACAGTCAGCAATGTTAGAGAGGTCACAGATCCTAAGCCAGTCAACCAGCAGCACACTGCACCTTTTATATATGAGGTATAATCCTGTGAAACAGCAATGAGCTCACTATCTGCCACATTGCCACTCATTAAGAAATCTCTGAATATAATTTATTTTTCAGACTGACCAGCCAATTGTTAATTTGCAAGCACTTAAGGGATTATATTTAAAGAGTAAAGACATGTTTGACAAGGAGTCTTCCAAAGTTCTAGTGAATAATAAGTATTATCTCAGTCCAGGTGACATGTTTAATGAATTATTTGCTGGTGACAATAACTTCTATGTATGGTAAGAGTATTCATATAGAACCAGTAATTACTAGTTTGAGGTGAAAACTTAGCTGGCAGTTAAATATCTTTCAGGAAATTCAACAATATGAATACAGCAAAAGCAATAAGACAAATTATACCAAGACCTAAAGTTGTACCTAAGTTTGGCCAAAGTACAGAAAGGTTTATCATTGTAGACACAAGTCAGAAGTCGTTCCAGATACCTGACACTGAGTGCAGTTTCTCCTTTCTGTTGCTACTGAGTGGCTCTAGGACTATAGACTTGGTGCCAGCTGAAGAATGTAAGCATCAATGTAAGACACTGAAAGTTGACATAAGGGAGAGCTATTTGTGTAAGTATATATGCATCAAATGATTTGCAATGCTGCTGAAGAAATATTTCCTTCTTGAATGTTACTGATCTTATATTCATTATATAAATAAACAAGCTACAATGCACATACATACACCACACAGAGTCCCTAACGGCAGAGTATATAGTGCCAGTTCCCTCTAGACTATATATATTAGGGAAAATCATATTAGGAGATTTATAGAACACATATTTTTTTCTCTAATTGTAAAACTGGCGATAACTGATCATTGCTGTCTGTATATTTTCAGATCTAGCTGTTAAGCTTGCATTTTGAGTCATGTGGTGCAATTTTTAGTTCTTAGTAACTTATAATATATAAGAGAAGCCATGAGAATGTTAGTATTAAACCAATACTCTTTGTAAAACATATAAAAAAAAAATTTTTGTTTTCAGTGTGGTACAACTGGTGGTACTGGCGACCCAGGTTACAGCCTTCCAATGGAAATACAACACTTATCGCTCATGTTGGCTCTTATTGTTGACAATATATAATAAATTAATAAAAGCAACAATTTCAAAGATTGGAAAATTAAAACAAACCAATGGAATGTACAAAACACCAAATTATATTAATAAAAATACTTTTAAATAAAATTAGCTAGCAATACTTTTCATTCAAATTTTTGTTTTAGCTTGTCCTTTAGGAACACTGGGATCAGTGAGACCAGAGCAAATATACACAGGATAGTGATTGAGGTCCATGACCATGCTTCACTGGTAGATGTCATTGTATGCAAGGTCTGGCCTGCTTGAATGGCTACAAATGATGGTGGGGCGACACCTGTAAACCAAATACTATTATATAATTATATTCTAATTCAAAATTCTTGAAAAAGAACTTGTTGTATTACTTAAACTTATTATATACCAGAATTTATATTTATATATAAAGATAAAGTTATCCAGTATGTTTGCTTAACCAAAGGTGATATAGTGTTAGTAAATTACGTTTTGCTTACCAATAAATGTTCCTAGAGCAAATGGCACTAAAGGCACACCTATTACTGGTGCAGACAAGTTAATAAACCAGTTCGGTAAAAATGGGGTTACTCTGAGAAATATGATATAGTTGAGTAAGTTGTTCTTGTGCTTGGCAACAGCTTTTGACCAATTTGCAGCCCTTTCGGGGAAGAACTTTTTCACAACCTTCTTCCCAAGTAGGTTGGATAGGAAGAAGCACAGACTTGCCCCAATAGCTGAACAGCAGCATACTAGAAATAAAGCTACATAGAAAGGAAACAAAAACCCTGAGAGGATACTCAAAAATAGTGATCCTGGTATTGCAAATGTTTGCAAGCTGAACATCTGTATAGGAGAGTTATCTTTCACTTGAAATATGTAGTATATTCAGTAACTACATTTCACATTCCTACACCTTATTGTTTTGTTATATAAAAAGGATACAAAATATACACTAAGAATACTCCAGACATGACTTCATAGAAATACTTATCCTTGTAGCGATCTAACACTAGGCCCAAATTCTTGGCATCTTCAAGGTCCCAAGGCAAATGAATATGCTTCTTCTCATGCCTGTAAAAAAATTGTTTTCGTCTTCAAGGATCTGGATTTAATTATTGACGAACTAATAGTATATTGTTATTGTATGCACATCAGTCTAAGCTTCTAGACTAAAGGTCAGTGAAGTTTTTGATATCTAAAGCCTGATACTTGAACATCAGACAAACAAGCATGATGTAATGAAAATGAATTTGTTAATACACTATTAAACATGTGTATTCAAAAGACATCTAGTCTAACAAGCAATATGTACCATACATCTCATAGGAAAATAAAATAGATGATACTTAAATGAAAATACTTACTCTTCCAATTCAGGAAATAATGTACAAAGGAGACCCAATGCCAAAAGGGATGATGTAAATATAATTACTACTAAAACCGTAGCTTTGGATGCTGATATGTCATCATCACTATTTTCTAAAATCTTTGTAGGGCTGTCTGTAAAAATAAAGTACCAACATTTTACAAGTCGACTAAGTTCCAAGGATATTGTTCTAAAAATCCCTGCAATAATTGAGATATGAGATTATGCACTGACTTATATAAGTAAGTCTATACACTTAGCTAAGTATTCAAAGGATAAAAATACAAGTTCACCTATTACTTAGTAAACAAAATAAAACAAGGTGTAAATACTTGGGAAAGGATAGAACAATCCGACACAGTCTGTTCTTATGTTTCTTATTCTTGGTTTGGTTACAGTATGGTAAGGGGCATGAACCGTAGAGGAAACGGAAGGGTCTTGGATTCGGACGTCACCTTGTATTTCCCTTTCGCGAGGATTCCCTCGTCTGCGATCTATTGTGCTCATATTTGTATATTATAATCGAAATGAGTCTAAAACTTTAATCGAAACTAAATTATTTATGCTTTCAACGTTTTAACACTAATCATTTATTAACGCTTACTGTTATTAAATAATGAATTGTGTGAACAGTTAAGGGCTCAAGAAAGATACGAGCTCAGCATTTTCACAGAATTTTGACTATTTTTGTTTGAATGTATTGTGTGATATCTTTCAGATTCAAACTTCGTTGTCATGTCACACCTTTATAGCTGTCAATTCTGTCACTTTATCGATTGATTACTCGCTCATTCGAAGGATTAATTTATATCTGTATATCTATCTGTATATCTGTACCGTATGAAAGGCACATATTATTTAAAACACTATTATTAATCATTATATTATATTACCTTGGATGCTCTCTGCTCTTAGTTCAAATGTAGTCTTGAGGTTTACCTATGCTACTCCACCTTTCAATTTGAAGGAGTCAAATTTCGCGCCACAATAATTAATTTCTGGTACTGTTATCTAGAGCACTAGGTTTTTTTTGTTTAAGAATTGAATATTTTTTCAATGCTTATTCTTTAGTCAAGTTATTTGTATGATGCACTGTATTTACTTTTGTTAATACTTCATGACACTGATACTAGTCTTTCAGTCACAAATATTTCGATTATTTTCGAGTTTAGCTTTCCGCACCGTTTGGAAGCTAAATAAAATAACAATCAGTTAGGTTTCGGCGACTGTTTGTATGCCTTACCACTGTATCTCGGATAACAACTTGAATATCGGCTCTTTACCATTCATTGTGAAACAAAAAATATATGGCAGCTGATAAATGCTGCTCCCTACCGTACCCTTGATTTTCTCGTACCCGCGAGTTCCTCTATCTTAAAGATCAGCCAAATGGCACTTCTTACTCCGTAGTATTAAACTTCGAAGATTGAATGCGGAAGGAAAAGGGGGACCCCACTCATATCTTATGCTGCTTGCCTAGCTATTCCTGTCAATATTAGGTCGGCAATGCATGATTAGATATCCTTGCTATTGCTAACGCCTATAGTGTATGGTAAGCACGTAGCATCAGGGCGTATGTTCGATTACCATGGTTTTGAATACCAAAAAGCGATAATAATGTGAGATGGCATCATTTTCAAATTAATCTTTATCCCCATATCTTTATCTAACATATATCATTCCTGGCTGTGAGAAGTCATGGTGACCAAGTGGTTTGAGTGGTTACCTGCACACAAAGATTGCAAGCTCGAATCCAGACTGTACCAATGAGTTTTTATGAACTTATGTACAGTGATTAGCCACACCACGAGCTTTAAAGTGAAGGAAAACATCGAGGGGAAACCTGCAAGTTTTGTTTAGTTTGGGAAGAAATTCAAACGCGTACGTATAGTCGTACAAAAAAAATATATATATATATCTCTGGTGGAATGTGGTTGTATGGGTGCAACCTACTCACTACCTACCCCTTGTGGGAAGGCGTGAATATACATAATTCTTGGCTACGTCCCAAATCTCGAGGTCGTATAGCCTAAGTCTTAAACATTGGTCTGAATTCACCCACTCGACAGCCTCATCATCGGCTGACTTAACTTTAAACACTCCCATTTGGGATTTTCAATATCCATCTAGCTCACCAATCTATTTATTCCTGAGACATTGGGCTATCATAATAAGATTAGGCTAGTAGGAAGCAAGCTGGTATTGAGTATTGATTCGATTTTTAAAGTAGGTATTTAGTCTATGATCTAAGTAGAGTCTTTCCTTGATAAATAAGCGCGGTGTGAAAGAGCAACCGGGCGCATGCGCGCGCTTCCTGCGTAGGAGTAGGGAGATTAGGGGACCGCTACCGCCGCCGCCGCCGCGGCAACAAACAGTTCAATGTTTGGCGTCTCCTGCGCTGTTGCGTGCAACAAGTTCGCATCGATAATGTTTTCTTTGTAATACAATTCACCAAAAACCAACATAATTATCGAGTCGATGGATTGGAAACACGGTTTACGAAGTGTACACAGAAATAACATTAAGTAGAAAATAATGTGAAAATAGTGAAAGTGTGCTTTCTAGCAAATATGTGGCAGATCGTGAATACTTAGACTGCATTCATGAATTTAAGTATAAAGGTAGTATATTTTATTTACATTATTATATCAATCAAATAGCTGGTCAGTTGTATTGTAAGATACTCGTAGCCATCTAATCAAGCGGTCAATGAAGGCTTCTGACTGAATTTTGCGGAAATCCTCGCTCCGTAAAAGACAATTACCGAGAGCAATCAAGGATGATTGATTTAACATTCCCGTTACCTGCACTATTTTTTATACGTATTAATATCTGCCTGCCCCTTAGGGAACCCTTGTAGGAATGTAGGCAGAGGTGTATAGGTACTATCCACACACCCACTTCCCGTCAGAGATATTTTAGGTGCCAACGTGACAGATAGCGAGTCCATCGGCTAACTCAAGCACGACTATACATACATACGGCTCTGAATTTCTTCTCGAACGTATGCAGGTTTACTCACGATGTTTTCCTTCACCGTTAACCTCGTGGTGTGGTTAATCACCGTACCTTAATTCAGGAAAGCTCATTGGTATCGTCGGGATTCAAACTTGCAATCTTTGTGTTGCAGGCAACTGCTCGAATCACTCGGCCACCACAGCTTTCTCTATTATCTTTTTTATTAACACGAAAATCTGAATACTTTGTAATGGTTGTCAATAATAAAGTTGTAATTACAACAAAACGAATAGAGCCCTTCCAGAAATTACTTCCGCCTTCCAAGTTGCACGCTTCCTGTAGATGTGAAATTCGGAAAACTAATTTATAATTCCTTGTATAGTTCCTACATACCTCCATCGGTTTCCTGTACGTTGAATTATTTTGGTTAGGCTCGATATGTTTCTTAAATGTCAATAAAATCTCATCTTATCTTTTTACTTATAAAAAATATTCCTAATAGATACATATTTCGTTCTCTTGGTAGGTTACATTCAAAATTATTTTTTTTTCGTACCAGAGTGGAAAACGAGCATATTGCTCACCTGATGGAAGCGGTTACCGTAGCGTATTTGCGCTCACCATACCTAAGTATCAATCATTTGCGCGTTGCCACTCGTGTTCGGAGAGTTGTACGATATTACAATGATATCATCGTTTTGTAAACAATCAGAGTAGTATAAGATTGAGTATAAATAAGTATTAGAATGTCATCGGAGGTCATATCCAGGTCGTACGGTGTTTATAGGCTCTGAGCATACAACTGTATGTATCGTATAGCATCAAGCATTAATTAAATGATCCGTAGTCTACACTAATTGGTCGTTCAATTAAACCGTATTACACATGACGATACCCGGACCTCGAGTAAATAGGCCATGGCCCTGGCTCCAATAAATAAAGAGAAAAGTTTTCGTCCTTAATCACTACTTCCCGCCAGTTTTTTTTTTTTTATTAAGAACGTCGTACTCTATGTCAAGGCACCAGAATCAATAGTTTATCTATGATATGATCCTATGATCCAAAGTACAAGATTGGTACAGAAATACAAAGTGTTTGTTTGGTTGCAGGTGATGCGAGGAGGTATACCCAAACTGTGGCTAGTGGTTGGTACTCTGGTGGGGTGCGTGTGGGGCGGTGAGGTGTGTTCGCGCGGGAGCAGCTGGTGGGACCGGCGTGCGGGCGAGTGCGTGCCCTGTACCCGCTGCGACCCCGCGCGCCGCCTCGCCGTGCGCTACCCCTGCGAACTGCACCGCGATACTATCTGCCAGCATCTATCACAAATACACATATTCCCGTTTACTCCGCGACGTCCAAACAATGACAATAATAGTGAACAAAGTGCGGGTGATTACGACTATTACGACGATGCGGACTACGAAGTAGAAGTGACAGATGTCAAGAAGGTGGATGAGGTCAAGTGGGACCTCCTTACGATCAATCTGACTTTAGCAGCCAGTGGGTGTGTGGTGTTCTTTATAGTGGTGCTCTCGTTGACGCTGTACCATACGAAGCAATGGAGGGTGCTGAAGCAGGCTTTGAAGTCAGGTGAGCTAAAGTTTATAACTTGACACTATCCCACGAAGGTTCTTAGGGGCTTAGGTAGACGAGTAACAGCCATCTCTTTTCGCTGGAGATATATTTAGATGCCAACATTCCTATTTCACCATACGCTAATGTGATTCCGGTTGGTGTGAGTCCGGGTGTGAGTCCGGGTGAATATATCACAAGGCGAATATTTATTTAAGAAAATTACCTAATTTAAAACCTACACCTCGGTCTACCCCTTCGGGAACCCTTGTGGGAAGGCGTGAAGATGTATAAACTTACATACATTTCATAGGATAAGTTAAAACAACTTATTGTACAGACAGATTAACAAAATAATAATTCGCTTCTGCAAACACGAAACTCAGCAGAGCATAAATTATCGTTTATTTATTCAGGACAGCGATCAGGTCGCGCGACCTCCGAAACGTTTTTATTATCCAGTCGCTGACTTTGCATCTGTTACAAGACTTTTGAACAATTTAAATTTGAGTTTTACCACAATATTTTAATTTTGAATTATACCAGTGACAGACTCGCCATTTGTCACGAGGCACCTAAATATATCTCCGGCGTAAATACAAAGGTAAATACGGCGTGGTTACACCTCTGTTTACCTCTGTTGTGAGATTAAATATAACTGAAGATTAAGAGAAAAATACAGCATAGAACAATTCTTCATAAGATCAACGATAAATGTTGTTTCTGTGGCTCGAAAATCGTAATAATATTGAGAATGCATTTCGCCAAAATCGTTATTATAACAACTAAACATCGGTAAGCTTACGCTGAAAGGTTGCATTAAAACAATTGAGGTTCAAGAAGTTCAAGCTGCTATAAAACTAGACTGAGATGCAGACGCGATTTGGGTGCGGCGCACGCGCATGCCCGTGTAAACAACGCCAGTTTGTTTGAACATGTGCGCTACTAATTTTGACCTGGGTAGCGGACCGCCCGCGTAACAATAGCTAACGGTTTTTTACTCGAATTCGCCTAAGCCTAGTATACCTACTGTAATAACCTCATTGGATTCATTGCCAAACCACACAATTACTATTGACCGCAGATAAAAACCATGATTTATCGACCGTGACGATATTCATAGGCAAAATGTATTATTATTACTAGCTGCGCCTCGCAGTTTCTACCTTGTAAAATTGTATTATCTTATCTCTTGGATATGATTCCTTCCTCAATATAAGCGATATTTTTCAAATGGGACTAGTATTCCCTGAGATTAGTGCGTTCAAACAAACAAACAAACAAATTCTTTGCTGCTGAGACCATGGGGGGCCATGGCGCCCCGACGCTCACATGCTGCACAAGGAGGTATCACGTCGTTTGGTCGAGGCCTCTGGTGACAAAAAGACGCAAAGAGTCATTGCCATTGCATTGCCATACAGCGTGGCAATAGTGCCAGCGTTCTTGGCACCCTCTAGCGGGACGAGTTGGGACAGGTGCTTTATTTATATTATGTTTTATAATGTTAGTAAATGTAATATTTTAATATAATAAAACTTAGTTCACTCAGTTCGTGTATACGAAAATTCAACCAAATGTAACTCTTTATAATATAGATAATTGTAATATTTAGAAAGAAATAGGCATAAAAATAAGTAGGTAGGCTTTAATAATATTTTCGAAAGAAATTGGCATAAAAAGAACTAGGTAGGCTTGAAAAGTACGGCAGCGCCTAAATGATAATGTCATGGTTTTTAACAGATGTCCAAGACTTAACAGCAAAGCTAAAACTAATGGAAGCGGGAGGGGATACTCCAGCTGAGCCCGCAGCGCCAAGCGACCACCACATCTACTGCAACATCCACGTCGGAAAAGAAACTTTGCTCGGTAAGTCTCGACTTTATGAAGGCAGTTGTTTGCGTTCCGTGGTGCCCACATGTTGGGATAATGCACAAACAATGAGAACTAGCCCAAAAAGGAATGTTTACGCGTCCATAACTCTCATTAACGGGCAGGTCGAGAATCCCTGTAACGACGTCTCTGGCGCCATGCCAGTCAAGTTTAAAATACTGTGTTGCGTGGGCGTGCGCCGCTGCGTTTGCGTCTGCCGCTTTTTATTTATTTTCACGACGTCCCCGGGGTCACAATGTATGGACGACGCTGCATTGCAAATATGTTGCTTAAGCACATGTGTTGTCGTAAATCTGAATGCTTTCTGAGCTCACATTCGGTCCATTTGTTAGTCCTGTACATGTCTTTAGAAATAAAATGGTTTAAAATTAATGTATCTACAACCCCACTTAATCTAATCTAGGTACTTAATACTTAAAGCATACCAATCTCATCATTTACAGACCTTGAGGTCGTTGAGGATTCGTTGAAAACACAGCGAAGTTGTTTTGTCTGTAGGCCTAGTAGAGACTCCGCTGTTCTAAATGTCACATGTTAAGCAGACGATAGGAACATAAAACATTTAAGTCGTGGTGGTCGATGTAGGTACAATGAAAACATAAAATTTCAGGTACCAACTCCGATTGTCTGAAGTAGATATAATTAATTATCGCAATGAAAGCTTTACGCTAAAGGAAGGCACCGTGGAGAAACCGGCATTCTTTTGTGAAGAAATTCAACGACGTTGTTAATAAAGAAACGACAGTTTTGGCATTCAAATATGGCTCCGACTTTATCTATGTGTTATTCTGTCTACCTCTTGAAGAACCCTTCCCTTCAAGCCTGAAAATATAGTTAAAAGACTTCAAGAACCCATGGTTGCTAATGATATTTATATGCCACTTAATTGGTGCTTAAAACAATGTTTCTCGTTTCAATAAGTCTCATGGGCACAGATGGTCGGTACATACTAAGCTCCGTATCGAGGTGAGCGAGGTCGCGGGATGCCTGCACGCGCACGTACACGATGTCGATCAAATTTTAATGGGTCTGTAGATATATTAATTCTGTAGCCACAGCGTTGATACGAAACAATCGTGTCACAATTGTACGCTTTCTAAATGAAAATTGCAATACGGTACTCCGGTATTTTTGATTCTCGTATGTTTTTATGTTCCCCTGGTATATTAAGATGTACCTACTGTTGTTCCACAATGTAACCTATCTACATAGCTATTATCGATTTAGTATGTACGTATTAGGTGGAAACATGCAGACACCAATATTATTATATGCATGTGTATCTACCATATGGTTTATAAGCATACTTTCGGACAATTCCATACAAATTGACCTAGTCCCAGAATAAACGTAAATTGTACTGTAGGTACTCAATAACGGTATATTATTTATTTATTTCAATAAAAACATAAGTTAACAGCCCTGAGCCAAAACACTTACATTTTAAATATTTACATTTGCAGATACTTATTATATAATTATGCACGAAAAAAAAAAATTTTACAAACAATAAACTTATGTACTATTTAAAATTTAACAATAACATTAATAAAATGTAACAGCTAATTTTACAAGGGCGATCATGGAAGATATCCAGGTCCGTGTG